>JASANF010007379.1:0-99267 GCA_030248245.1 Trissonchulus sp. WLG1_4 | reverse complement strand
GGCTCAGAAGCCCTGCCACCCCTGGTTAGCCCCTCGCGTGTTCTGCGGCAGTATCGGCCTATTGAGGCCCTGCCTATTCTGCGTTCCGTATGCGCCATGATCTGTCCCGCCGATACCGCTCGCTGCCCCGCTCTGGCAAGCCCATTCAGGCTTAGCGGGCCGCGTTTATTCTGTGATCTGCGCCTACTTCGCATTACGCCCGTAGAGTAGGTACGCCCCATTCCCCGTCGGTGTCCGGCAACCCCGGCCCGCACGGAAGACCCCGCTCATCATACCTGGAAGCCCCGCCGGCGGTGTGGTCGAGACTACAGGCGAGGGATGACTCTCCCCTGGATAGTCGGTACCCTCCGTTCCCGCTTGGGCCAATAGTAGGTGCGGCAACGAGCCGCCTTACAGAAGCCTCAGTTGGAGACAAAATAAAAATAATTCATCCTAGTTACCAAAATCATTCTGTGTGAGCTTGTGTGCTAAGCAAGTTTCCAGATGGTACAGTAAATGCTGAACTAGTAATGCCGTATGCGGCAGGAGCGGCCGAGGAAAATTGCGAATATGATCTAGACAACGTGCACGATGAAAACTTACAGAAGTTTCGATCATGTGAACAAGTGATAGTGATGCCCGACCGTTCACAAAGCTCATTCGATCTGCACTACAAAGCCTTAGATGAAATGGCGACGTTATCCGTGGAGAAGTTCAAAGCGTCGACAATTGGCCTACTTGTCAAAGCAAGCCAATCTGACAAGAGTCTAGTTGAGTTGACGCTATCTGACCTCGAAGGAATCAGACTGAACCCTTCGCAGAAAACAGCTATAATGCGTGCTACCAGCTGGCAGTGCACTCTTATTCAAGGACCACCTGGAACGGGCAAGACGTTACAGCAGCCCATCTGATATACTTGCTAGCTGGTAAAAATGAGAAGATACTAGTTTGTGCCTCGTCAAACGCTGCAGTTGATGCAATAGCAGCCCGTGTAAAGGATATTTGTGGCAGTGAAGGTTTAGTACGTGTCCATCCTGAACTAGTCGAGCCATACGCAGAAGGCTATTTATACAATATATCAATGTGTGCACGAGTGCTGGAGCTTGGGGGCACTAAGTTCCAGAAGGACTATGAACTGTTTCTCAGCAATCAACTTAATCAGCAACGATTAAGGACCTTTTTAAAAAAATTCCGAAGACGTTGTGAGTCAAAGCAGAATCATTTGCTGTACATGCACGGGTGCAGGACGTAAATTAATCCGCTGCAACAAATTCAACACCATTGTTCTGTACGAAGCAGCTCAGATAATGATTCCAGAAGCGTTTGTACCGCTTGTGTTTTTAGCAGCGTCCAGAATAGTATTTATTGTATTTATTGGTGATCAAAAATAATTTAGGCCAACTGTGCTCAACAAAAGTGAGCGTGAAGAAGGTTTAGCTCGATCTGTGATGGAGTTAGGCATAGACTTCAAGCAGTTCCCACTTTTATTGGATGAACAATACCGAATGTCACCACTGATAGCAGGGTACAGCAATAAATACTTCTACTACGACAAGCTCAAGAACTCAGCGCAGCATGATTTTTTTCAAAAATTACCGACATCAACGACACTGATGTTGTGGAATATCAAATCCAATAGCTTTAAACCGCGACAGAGTACAAGCTGTGTCAACTACAAAGAAGCAGACGCAGCGATTGAAGCCTATCGAAACGCTCGTAGAAGTGGCAAACATTTCGCCTGATAAAATTGGACTAATAACTCCATACCGAGCACAAGAAAAGCTCATTCAAAAACAATTGTACAATCGGCAAAACGACAAGACTCAGGTTAGCACTGTCGATCGTTATCAAGGTGGGGAATGTGACTTCATTATTGTGAGTTTTGTGAGAGCGGATAACAGCCAAGCTGGATTCCTGCAAGACAAGCGAAGACTCAATGTGGCTCTTACTCGAGCCCGTAGAGCCTGCATACTGATCGCTGATGTCGACCAACTTTGTGCTGCTGCGGAAATTTTTCTATCAGTGAGAAACTACTGCAGACTGCATGTATGCATCTGTGATGACCCTAACGCATTCAAAATATGGAAACCAAGATTGATGAGCCAACCTACGGAAGCCAAATTAGAACCTGCATCAGTGATGACAATGACAGGACCAAACAAGTTAATAGCGGAAGTTTTGGTTGCTGGAGAGCCAATCGAAGCACTCATAGACGCCGGTGCAGAAATTTGTCTAATAAAGGAAAAATTAATCAATGATGCAGATTTGAAAACTGAACCAGCTAATGTTGAAGTCACAGTCTTTAATGGTGAACGGTTGAATCTTCTAGGAGCGATTACAACTGACGTCTCCATCGGCAAATTCACAATAAAGCACAAGCTGTATTTGCTGGAGGATAATTATAACCATGACATGATAGTTGGACACGATATTTTGGATAAACTGGGAGCCATAAATGCGCTTAAAGAGCAGCTTGGCATTTCGCAGTTGCAGATGACTGACGCATCTAGTCCGACGCCCAAAACGAATGTCAATTTAATCGAGTCGATAGTGATTCCACCTAGAAGCCGCAAAATAGTTATTTGCAAAATAGAAGCTGGAGCTACAGGCGGAGGAAACTTACCTATTTGAACCAAAAGCTGGAGTCACTGCCGGACCACTAACAGCTCGCGCTTTGATCACACCACACGAAAGAACTTTACCGGTAGAGGTCCTGAACTGGACACCATGTCCACAAAAATTGTACGCCAAAAGAAATATGGGGCAACTTGAGCAGGTAGAGATTGTCGGCGACAAAGTAGCGGTAAACAGCATTACGCATGCGTCTGGAAATGCCGACCACATACAGGAACTACGTAGTCAAATTAGAAAAGAAGCCAAAATCGGCGATAAAGACATCAATCCAGAAGCAACGGAGCGCCTTCTGGACGTTCTGTGCAGTCGGCCTGACGTTTTTGCTAGCTCTAATCATGACATCGGACGAGCTAAAGTTATTCAGCACAAAATAAATACGGGTGCACACCCGAGTATCAAGCAAAGCTTACGCAGAGTACCTGAAAAACACAAACAGGTTATTTCTGAAGAAGTTAATAAAATGCTAGCAGATGATATCATCGAACCGTCAATGCCCCCCTGGGCGTCGCCTGTGGTGATGGTCAAAAAGAAGGACGGTACATGGAGATTTTGCGTAGATTTTCGCAAACTAAACGCCGCCACAGTCAAGGATGATTTTCCACTACCCAGAATTGACAATATTATGGATTCCTTGAATGGAATGATGTATTTTTCATCCCTTGATCTACTTAGTGGATACTGGCAAGTAGAACTGGATCCGGAAGACAAGGAAAAAACGGCCTTTCTGACTTACGATGGTCTCTATCAATTAAAAGTTATGCCGTTTGGTCTGTCTAATGCACCAGCAACTTTTCAGCGTCTTATGACCTGTGTGCTAGCTGGACTGCAATGGAAGACTTGTTTAGTATACTTGGACGATATTTTGGTGATGTCAAAATCATTTGAGGATCACATACGCGACCTAGCCCAAGTATTGGATGGTTTAATCGACAATAACCTAAAGCTGAGGCTTTCCAAGTGCGAATTTCTAAAAACCAAGGTTTTGTATTTAGGCCACATAATTTCACGCGATGGGGTCAAACCGGATCCAGGGAAAGTAAAAGTTGTGTCTGAAGCCCCAGCTCCTACAAATCTCGAAGGACTGCAACGGTTTTTGGGAATGTGCGGATACTATAGAAAGTTCATACGGAACTTTTCAATAATCGCAACTCCACTGAACTCGCTGCGGGCAAAAGGCGTGCGTTTCGTGTGGACAGAAGATTGCGAGGTCGCCTTCCAAATGTTGAAAACGGCTCTTTGCACAGCGCCTGTTTTAGCATATCCGAATTTTAACGAACCATTTCTAGTGCAAACAGATGCTAGCTCAACAGGCATTGGAGCCATCTTATCGCAGGAAACTGATGGTGAAGAACACCCAATAGCCTACGCTAGTCGTAGTTTGACCAAATGTGAATGAAACTACAGCACTATTGATAGGGAAGCATTGGCCATAATTTACGGAGTAAAAACTTTTGAATCTTACATATATGGACTACCAATTGTGCTCATCACAGACCACAAGCCCTTGCAGTACATTTTAGACCAGAAAAATACAAGTGTCAGGACAGCGAAATGGTTCACAACTTTGCAAGGCCGTGACATGGAAATCCGATACAAAACAGGAAAAGAAAATGCAAATGCCGACTTTCTGTTAAGACTGGCACCGAGCAAGTGCCAAACGGGAAAAACGGTAGTCAAGCAGCCGCGGGAGACGCTTGTGCCAATCACGGCTTCTGCGCCATTTCAGAGCGTCGTCACTGACGTATTGGAATTGACCGAAACCAGTGCTGGAAATAGATACGCCATCATTTTTGTAAATGATTTTACAAAATACGTGGAAGTTGTGCAGTTCCGAACAAGACCGCGGTCACGACAGCGCAGCTATTTATAGAACGCTTCGTCTGCAGACATGGAGCACCCAGAATACTACGACACGACCAAGGCACTAACTACATGGCCGAGATCATGAACCAGTTGTGCGAACTTGTTGGAACGACCAGAGCCAGTTCCACGGCGTATCACCCCCAGTCACAGGGACTAGTAGAGCGCTGGAACCGAACAGTGGAAGATATGCTAAAGATGTACGTAGCCGACGATCACCGGGACTGGGACAAATACCTACCCCATGTTATATTCGCCTACAACACAGCAGTTCAAGAAAGCACTGGCAGAACACCATTTGAACTAGTCTTTGGGAGAGATCCTGTGTTGCCTCTGAATCTCGGTCAACTTCCCCCTGGGCAAAGGTTCGTTGATACGGATGATTACCTTAGCAACGTAATGGCCCAAGCTTACATAGCTAGAGAAACGGCAATGAAGAATCAGCTGAAAGCGAAAGCCGAGATGAAGTTGAGGTATGATCGGAATGCCAGGGTCAACGAATATAAAATCGGAGATGAAGTCTTGGTTTTCAATCCTGCAGTCACGACAGGCACCAGCCGCAAATTGGCTCATTTGTGGCGAGGTCCTTATCGAGTTGTTGATACAGATACTGCACGAAGGAACGTGAAAGTTAGCCCTGTGGAAGGCCAAGCTTCATCCGAATGGGTGCACCACAACAGACTAAAACCTTACCACGAGCTGCAACAGCACCTAATCCAGAGGAGCAGCGTCCAAACCAACCAAATGGGCATCAGCACCATTATGATTTGCGCCCAAGAAAGAACAAGATCCAGTTTGTGTAATACATTATATATAGCTTCCTCGCTATTCCCTCAGTTAATGGTGATACTGTAAATGTTTTCTGTGTTAATCCGGTTATGCTTAACTGTCTGTAATATATGTTCAATAGCTTTCTCGCCATTAAAAACTGTAACTATGACTGCACCACAAGATAGCTTTCTCGCTATTTTGTAAACAGAGAAAATAGCTTTCTCGCTATTTTCATGCATCAACTAAACAGCCATTTGTTTAATCAGGATGGCATGCTCGCTTTTTTGGTACGCTGGCCAATGATGGATCCTGCTTCCAATAAGGCAAATTAAGAAAGCTGTCTCGCTTTCGCCGTTTTCATTATTCACGGCAGCTTTCTTGCTACCATAAACAACAGTCTATTTTTGACATTTGCAGGATAATCCGGTGGTGGTCACAGCAAATCATGTCCTGTCACGTTTTTATCCGAGGTCTTTTCGACTTCATGCCAACCTGCCTAACTTTACTTCCATCGAGCAAGCCTATTGGTACATCTGTCTGGACCAGCACAAGCTATGCCGACGAACTGACGAGCTCCTAGAGCCAATGGTAGACGAAAATCCAGCCATTGCCAGCTCTGTGGCCCACAAGAATGGCTTCAAGGAAAGCACTTCTTGGATATTGGAGTTTTCAGCTGAAACCTACTATGCAATCCTGGCCGAAGTCGTGAATGAAGGCGAGAACTTTCGCGAAGCCCTAGTAGCTGATGTCTCGTTCTTGTGCCCGTCAGGCCAAAGTGAGCGAGTCCTGTCTACCGGATTCACTGCAAACCGCCACTTTCAAGCCAAGGATGAAGCAAGTCCAATGGGATTCAATATTTATGGATCCTTATTGGAAAAACTAGCCAAAGAAGACAAGAGTGGCACTATCCACGTCACCTATCCTATCCGTGGCGTCTTGTCCGAGTTCCTTTTCGAACTGTACTGGCAAGAAAAAGCTTTGATGGTGTTGGCTGACTCCCATTGTCGGCAAATGGAGAAAATCCAACAAGGTATTGTGATAAGTATTTCGGGGGCTCAATTCTTCCAAATGGCCAACGAAATAGAACGCCGCTTTGGAGCTGGTCGACGGGCTATATTCCGGTTTCTCATAATCCATTGCGGAATTAATGTGGCAAAGCGTCCCGAACACAGCTGGAAGCGGAACTGGGACACTTTGAAGTCGGCACTGCTACAGCTGGCCAAGGACCTGCTGTGCCCACAAATTTTGCTAAGTTTGCTAAGTTCAACGATCAGATGGTCTGCTGGTTCACAGAGGCCTTCTCGCCTCCGGATTTTCAGGTCTTTACGCCAACTGGCGTCTTCCTTGATGCCTTCATAGACGGCGACACTGGTGAACTGCGCGACAAAATCCTGTGTCCTGACAAATTTCATCTGAATCATGGGGGAGTCACCCGACTATGGCACCAGTGGGCGAGCTACTTCCCTGATATCAGTCGCCTCCGCTATGTCATGTCACCCCGATTGTACCCCAACATTGCCCGACCTCAACGGCCACAAAAACGATGTCATTCAAGGGACCGAGGCGGTCCTTTTCGAAAGGGGGTGTTGCCTGAACAAGATTAGCTAACTGTTCTAAACATAAGAACTAATAATGAATACACGCCATTCAGATGGTCAGTTAGTAATCAGTAGTGAAACATTCTGTCAAGTATCTTGCGTGCAGCTAGCTCGCGTTTCTGCCTTTTGGCCTACCAGTAAACCTTATTGAAACCGCCTACCTATAGCTAGTCCGGAGTGTAACTCTAGTCCAAAACTAGTTCAAAACACTGACACTTTTGGACTAGTTTTGAACGTGCGCATTTTGTTCAAAATCAGTTCAAAAATTTTTGAACTAGTTTTGAACAAATTCAGCAGCCAGCGTACAGATTTTAGACTCGTTTTGAACGTTTAAAACGGGTTCAAAATTAGTTTAAAATGTTTTAAACTATTTTTTAACAAATTTTGAACATTTTTTCTAGCTGCTGCATTAGTGTTCTATGTTTTCTTTATTGCTGCATTAGTGTTATGTGATTTCTCCATTGCTGTATAACGGTTACATATATGTATTCAAGGTCTAAATATATATACTGTTTATTGTACCGTACTATTATTATTATTATTATTTTACCACTTTATTTCAGGATAGGATGCGTGTTGCGTCGAGTTTTTTTATTGCGTATAATTTGTGTATATTATATATACTGTTCAATATTTAGCGTTGAATGGCTCTTAATTGTTCAACTTCGTTATAATTTCCTCTTACTATATATACATTATATATATATATGCACTCTTGATATATATATATATATATATATATATATATATATATATATATATATATATATATATATATATATATATATATATATATATATATATATATATATATATATATATATATATATATATATATATATACTTATATATTTTATTATATAACTTATTTCATGTTTTTAAAGGAGTTTATACAATTGATGAATACTTTCTCATTCTCTGTCATTTTGTTTGATCGCTTAAACCCAGTAATGCATTTATATATATTCTTGTATATAATAATGGTGCGTTCGTGTCCATTATGTGCACAAAGAATTAATGTGTCCTATCCTGCGGGGCACACAGAAGACAAAAAACTTTTCCTTTTTATTGTAAAATTTCCTTCAGTAAACAATTAGAATAAGTATATATAAGCAGCATTTCCATCGTTTTTCCGTTCTTTTTCCGCCTAACTGTTCCACATAGTTCTGCTACATTTCGTAACTTTTTTAAAATTTTTCAGGCAAATTTTTGCTCTAACTCCAATTTTTTACCGGTTCTCCTGATCACTAACTTCGCCTTTTCTGCAGGATACATGTGCACGGGTCTTGGGTCTGGTAACCATTCGGCGAGGGAGGGGGGGGTGGGAACTATTTTTGCTTATAAAATTTTAATAAAAATATAGAACCCCATCGTTAGCCAAGCCCCCAATCTAATCCCTAGCCCCCAAAATACGAGTCGCGTCGCCCCTTTTAATAAAAATCTAGAGTGAAATTTATGAAGCTAACTGGACCAGACTGATAGAAGCGTTGCAGCACATTCAGTTTCAGTACAAAAGTCTTGTCTTGTTCTGGTGTCACATCTTGTTCCCCCTGAAATCCTGCCAGTTTGTTGAAACTGCGGGGTCGACCCAGGGGTAGACGCGGGTCGTGGCCCGTGGGCACCCTCGGCACGCCCGAATCAGCACCGCCCTGCTCCCGGACTGCCCGGGTGTAGTGGACGATCTAGCCCCCCGACCTGGGCCTGCGCCCAACCTTGAGGGTCCTCCGGTCTTTCCCGGGTCCACTGATTGCCTATCTACGAGAATGCGCTCGCTTCTTTGGACAAAGTTTGATTTCCAGCTAAAGCTTACATTCTACAAACTTCTAACCTAGCTTATTCGAAAGAACGTTCAATTTTGACCACCCTGGTTTTGGGGGACATAGGGGGACTCCGGATCATTAGTCGAAAAAATGCCGTTTTTCCGACTTATTCCACCCCAAAGGGTTTCAAGTTCAACACCAATAATTTCACTGATTTTTATTAAAAAGAATTACAGCTATTTTGAGGGCTAGAGATCAGATTGGGGGCTTGGCTGACGATGGGGGTTCTATATTTTTATTAAAGGAAGGGGTCGGAAGCCATTGAAAGGATGGGCAAAAATAATTCCCCCCGCCGAATTTTGATTCTTAAAATTACCTGCAGGCTGCAAAAAAGTTAGGTATTATAGTCAGGGTGGGGAAAAAACATAAATAGGGAACTAAGGTTATATCTCTCGTCCTGCATGAGATATCAATGAGAATTAAAGTTGTAAAGATAGCTAGTCATCTGCACACTGTAAACACTGTTCCAGCTACCACTGTAATTTACGCTATAGCAGATTTAACCCATGTTCTTTTCCCTTCAAAACGGGGAAAAACATAAGGATGGAGAAAAAACATAGTCTAAAATATTGTGTTTTTCGTGGCTATGACATAATAGTACAACAGAAACAACAGCACAGTCACTTTTAACCTTATTACGTTTATTGCAAGAAAAATAGTTGGTCAAATTCTATCACTTGCCAGGGGTGCCCAAATGAAACAGCATACACAACGCGAACCAAGCAACCGTAGTAAACCACTGAGCACTGTTTCGGATAATAAACAATAGTTTTTAGTCAAAACAACGTTTTTTTTTGTTTTACCCATAAGGTGGTCGAGCACATGTTAAGGGGGTAGTGTCGCGAAAGCAGTCGATTTTGCGCGACTATAAAGCTTTTTCAATGAAAGATAGGTCATTGTTCTTTATATATTCTAAAAATATTTCTTAAGGCGAATATTTTTGCCAAGTTTGAAAAAAATTGATGCAGCATACAGTTAGCAGTGAAGTCGCAAAGTCGGAAAAATGACGTTTTGAAAACCTATTCACATTCGATAATTTCGTCACAATTAAAAAACTTTTTGTTTAGATTCTTAACACAAAGTAAAAGCTCATATGCTCTAGTTTATGCACACAAAATTTAGTGCAAATTGCTTGAGTCGTTGTGGAGTAATGCCTGTTTGAACTGTGAAACTGTGCGTAACCTGTAAGGTACTGACAGCAATAATGATAAATTGTAAAAAATTTAGACACTTATTTTGAAATCAAAAGAAAAACGAAGCTTCATTTTTTATTTTTCTTATTTGCGGCAAAAAATGGTGCGTCAAAACATTACATGTACTTCACAAGCTGGCCAATCTGAAATCTGGCTTGATTTTTTGAACTTTTATGTCTCTATTGTGTGATGTCTGGCTCACCAATGGTGATTGGTTAAAAATATTGGTAGATATTGGTAGTCTAGTGTCTGGCAGTATTTATTTGACACCATGTGGCATTTCAGTAGTTTCGCAGTGAACGTAGAATTTTAAATCAAAAAGTTGTCATTTTGCAGCCTATGAGCAAAACTGCTTTGGCGACACTACCACCTTAATGCACAGATTCACCTCTTCCTCCTTGAGCTGCTAAACTAGGCTACGGGTGTTAGCACCTAAGGGAGGGAATGTCCTATAAAAATTTTATAGTTCAGAAATTTAGGTGAGGTAATCCGTTTCTTCGTTTTGATTTAAGGTTTAAAGTTAGGGCAAGGTTTGATCGCTTACTTCCGATCCCGCCCGAAAGCGGGGTACAGTCGCAAGTCAATCAGAAGATTAAAATTTAATTTTATTTTAAAGTTAGGTCGTTCTTGGGCCAGCTTATGGTGAGTCTTCACTAACTTTTGTTGTACGATTCTTGATTTAAATTTTTGAGGTAAGATTGTCGAGCAACTTTCGAACTTCCTGAGCCAAACCAAACTTGCACTCAGCCAAGGTTGTTTTTAATCTTGTTTCATCTTCCTTTTTTCCGAACCGTGTGTTGTGCCATGTTTCCTGGGTAATAGTCGTATTGAATTTTAGCCACAGTTGTTTACCTGGCTTTCTTGAACAATTATAACGAACCGAAAGGAGTAGTTTTACTGTGATTGCTGAGCCAAATTTCGATGAGTTTTTCACCGGTGTTCTACCTTGATTCCTGTCTTGAAAGTGTATTTTAGTTTCGTAATGAGCCACGTATTTGAACCAGGTTTGTCGTAATTGTTGAGGCATTGCCGCGATTTCTGATTCAAATTTCTATGGCCTTGACCAAAAATTGTTGCGCCACATTTTTTTATTTCTTACCAAACCAAAACGGTATTCACCGGTAAAGCATTTGATCCATCACTTATTCTTAATTATTAATGTTACTAGAGCAATTGTTTCTTGTTTTCAGGCTTTTTCACAATGTTGACCAATTTTCCTTTTCTTTTATTCTGGACATTTCCATCATTCCATCACTGATTAATTTTTCTTTATTTTCATCCTTTTTAAACATAACGTGGGGACATGTTTCTTTCTATATGTACATCATAGAACTCTTATCAATATTTTTATTTCAAGAATCTTGAAGTTTGCGTTTTTCAATCAAGCTTCTAGTTTTCATTTTACTTTCTCATGCTGGTCTTTTCAACTGCTTCGCGTTTCTTTTTTATTTTTATATTTTCTAAACATTTTCACTTTAGATTTTTCATACCACCTGTTAACCAATTTTTTTTAGGTTTCTCCACGTTCACCGATTTCATTGTCTTGTTTTGTGCACTGCTTCGTATTGTTGCCAGTTTCAGTTTTGTTTTTTTAAATCTCCAATCAATAAAATTTCATTTTCCTGTTTTTTTGTATTTTTTCAGATCCTTGTCTTTCTTTACATCATTGACTGATTCTACATTTTTCTGGACAAGTTTTCACTACTGACCAATGTTTGCTTCTTCGTGTTCGTTTTCCAGACTTTTGCATTGATTACCAAATTCACGTTTATTTTCCATACCTGTTCTTAGTTTGGACTTTTCTGTTTCCTTTTCTGAGCACTATATTTATTATTCACACACTGAATTAATTTTAATTAATTTTTTATAGACTATCTTAGGAATACTGACTTATATTAGCATTACTATTATTATTACTGATTGATCTATATACTACCCTCTCGGTTCAAGCATTTATATACTGTAATTGTTTTTTTTTCAAAGTGCTCGAACGTCGTCATGTTTTTATTACTACTGAATACCGCCTCAGTACTGACCGAAGCACGTCCAGATCAGCCCTTATCCTCCCGGCTGGTTACCCACCCAAAAATACAAGAACAAGTAACACCGACGAGCGCAACCTCTCGTGCCCCATCATAGGTCGGCAGGGAGGCGTCCCATCCCTCCCCCATAAGAACGAGATAACACTACGCATTCTTGATTAGGCTGAGTAAACGAATAAACATTTTTAACCATAGGTGCTTTCCCTACAAAACCGGTTCTTATAAACATTGTGGACGCATTTCATGCGATTCGTTGACAACCCATAGAGGTCCCTTAACTCGAACCGACTCTTGAACTGAACATGAGTACAGCCAATTAGGGTTGTTTCAATTATTTCAATTAATCATTGAAACCTACTTTCAATTTCAATTTCAATATCAATTACTACACAATTTAACTACTGCACGTGAGCAGAGTTCTACAATAGAACCTATAGTCATTATATCGGCCGATGTATAGTTAGTTTTGACTGTTTGTACGGTACGGTCAGGTTGTGCGGCTAACTGCTCGTGTATTATACACGGTATCTTTCTTGCAAATGCCTAAGGTATGCCTAACGTCAGTTGTTATCCATCATAGGACATTTGAATTTTGCATGCAAAATTGTACATCCAGGTCGAGCATTTTTACGTCGGCTCATCAATCTTTCCGCTAATTCTTATAGCCTAAGTCATCATATGCGGCTAAGCTCTGAGATTAGAAAAGACCTTTTAGCATGGGACTTATTTTTACAGCACTGGAATGGAACTAAATCAATTCACACTGTTACGAACGCAATTCACATTTTCACAGACGCTTCAACCAAACGCGGATGTGGCGGCCTCATGGGGAAAAGCTGGTTTTCATCTGAATGGCCATCCTTTGTACTGAATGCGCGTCATTCTGATTCCCTCTCCATCCAGTGGATGGAACTAGCCGCCATTACTGTCGCAACTCTTATTTGGACTAATAAATTAAGAAATAATCAAGTTTTGTTTCACTGTGATAATCAAGCCATCGTAGCAATTTTGGACAAAACTACGACCAAACATCCACGAATAATGCACCTTGTTAGGAAAATTGTCGTTGCGAGCCTAGCAAACAACTTTTCTTTTGCATGCACCTACATTCTTGGTCACTATAATGCTCCGGCTGATGCTCTATCTAGATTCGATTTTCAGGCATTCCGCCGAACCAATATCGATGCAGAACCTACACCTACACCCGTGTCAGCCCAGATATGGGAGACCTTAAATTGCAATTGAATTACTTGTGGTCCCACTCAATCAGTGATGGTACAAGAAAGACTTACTCACAAGCCTGGCAGACGTTCTCAAAGTTTCTACAAGATTATTCCGAAATTTACTCGGCAGCACACTGTAAACAACTGGAATATTTCTTGAGTTTCCTAAAACTAACTGGAGTGTTTTATTCTCGTATGCAGCAGATCTGGGCGGGAATAAAATTTGTCGGCGTACTTAAAGGAATGAAAATTTTTGATCGTATTCCTCGTAGGCTAAGTCTTTCACTCAAAGGTTATAAAAAATGTAGTCCACCTAATACAACTAGGCGCAGGGAGCCCATTACACCAGAGCTTATGTGTCGCATTATATTATCAGCATCTGTTTGTATTTCATGCAACTACACATCAACTAGGTTTAAAGCAGTGACAGCCATAGCTTTTTTTGGTTTACTCAGGGGTGCAGAAGTTTGTCCAGGCACGTTTCTCAGCATTCAACACACGTCTCAGGCGAAGCATGCGTGTTTGTGCCATTTAAAGCGTTCTAAAACAGACCAAACTGGAAACGGCTATACCTTCACCGTTCCCTGTTTGTGTAAAACCAGTTGGTCTTTTTGTCCCGGTTTTTTAATTTGGAACTACTTAAACTTAAAGCAGAAACAAAACAGCCCGTTTTTGTTCAAAAAATCTAGTGGAACACCGTTCACTCGAGCTCATTTTCAACGCCTACTGCATCAGATTCTAGCACCCTTCACCTCAAATGTCAAGTCTTTCAACACTCATTCATTCCGTATAGGTGCGGCGACTGCCCTTGCACAAACACGCACGCCTGATTGGGCTCTCCAGTCACTAGGACGGTGGAGATCGGATGCATTCAAGCGATACACAAGACTTTCATATAATTATGTTCAACATGCATTCGCATACACGTTTAAGTACCATTAATAGCTAAGGCGGACAGACTTTTCGGAAAGGTTTGAGGATTATGAGGAGTATGTCGGCCGCTGGGTGTTTGTGTTGGTTGACCCCCCGGTGAGTGCGGGGTCAGGGTTGTTGACTAAAAATGTGAGCATACAAAAAAGGTCTCATGCGGCCGCCACTTCCGTGCGTCTGTCCGCCTCAAAGTGTGTTCGTGTTGTTACTGCGATAGGGCCAAGGAGTTAATACACAATTTAACTACTGCACGTGAGCAGAGTTCTACAATAGAACCTATAGTCATTATATCGGCCGATGTATAGTTAGTTTTGACTGTTTGTCCCACCCTTCCCACCCAGCATAACAGTCCTTTTATGCCTGTAATGTAATTTGCCTATCGTACTTGTTTGTGCTTTGTTGGTTGTCGATACGATGCAGATCTTGTATTTTGGTTCACTGCTCGATATTTGCATGTACTAATAAAAAACGACAGGCGCTTGGAAGCGGTAGCTGAGGCGAGTTGGCACATATCGTTGGCCGTTCATTTACAGTTCAATTAGTTCAGTGTCATTGGTACACAGGACAGGCCGGATCGGTGAAAAGTCAGTCGCAGTTTACTTGGTTAACCCCCTGGTGAGTGCGGGGTCACCAAGCATGTGTCAGCGAGGAGTATTGCAACCGCTGGGGTTGTTGAACTTTGGAAGAGTATGTCGGCCGCTGGGTGTTTGTGTTGGTTGACCCCCCGGTGAGTGCGGGGTCAGGGTTGTTGACTAAAAATGTGAGCATACATGCAAGGTCTCATGCGGCCGCCACTTCCGTGCGTCTGTCCGCCTCAAAGAGTGTTCGTGTTGTTACTGCGATAGGGCCAAGCAGTTAATAATTGATATTGAAATTAAAAATAATTAGCCTAAAAATTGATAATGGTATTGAAATTGAAAATAATTTGGTCAAAAATTGATAATGGTATTGAAATTGAAAATATTTTAATTGAAATTGAAATTGAAACTATACTTTCAATTTCAATATCAATTATGCTGGGCTGGTTGACTTCACAGCATGTCTGACGCTGGAACGAAGTCTTGTCTGTATGCCTTTTTGTGCATGTAGCATGTGTCGGTGAACAGCCATGATTGAAACGTAATTGATATTGAAATTGTCTAATTTCAATTAGTATTTTCAATTGAGCGTACGTCTCTACGTACTTTATTATCAGCTTGAACTTTTGTTATTGTAGGGGCAAAGAGCCATTTATGATCAAGTCGCAATTATGAATAACTGAAAATTTGATTGGCTAGATCTCGGGCCACGTGACAGATTGACGTATGAAAAACGTATCAAAATGAAGCTTAATGTTTGGGCAACCAATGACAAAAATAATGTTTCGGTCACGCTTACGTATCCGGAAAAATTTTGCATCAGGTGCATCCAATCAAAATTTCCCGAAAACTTTGTTAAGAAAAGGACCATCTCAAGTTCGTTTGTCAGCTCAGATAAACTGATACAGACTATTTTGAGTAAAAACTTTTGCATCAGCGAAATCAACTGTTTTTCTTCTTTACAAACAAGTCAGGTGAATAATTTAAAATAAAAATAAAAAAAAATTAAAATTTGAAAAAATCACTAATAACTAATGATGTGGATCGAATCGGCTGTGAAATTTTGGATCGGCGATTCGGCGATCGTTGGTATAACTTTTGAGTATTAAGTACCGTGGTGCGTGCGTGGTGCGTGTAATTTCGCGCATTTTTGTGTCTATAGAGAAATAGTTATCATGATATTACTTATTAAAAAAGCCTCAGCAGTTACGCTAAAAAATTGAAAAATAATTAAAATTGAAAATATTTGCAAAATTGAAATTGAATTGAAAATATTTGGAGAAAAATATTGAAATGGTATTAAAATTGAAAATATTTGGGCAAAAAATTGATAATGGTTTTGAAATTGAAAATAATTGGGCAAAAAATTGATAATGGTATTGAAATTGAAAATATTTGGGCAAAAAATTGATAATGGTATTGAAATTGAAAATAATTCCATAATTGAAACAACCCTACAGCCAATGTACTATAAACAGCTAGATTTAACTTTCCTTGATTTGTAGCAGTACTGGGAATGCTCCTGAGTAGACCGATACTGTGTTGTTAAATTAAGCATGCTCATGGTCATGATGACAGCTGATGGCTCCCAAAAAGGAAAAATCATCAAGATGTTCCACCAATTTGAGAAATCTTTAATTGCTGAGTGGATATAGTTGGTAAACGGGCAGACAGTACTTGAACCCGCAGATGGAGGTGTCCTCGCAAAATTCGTTTTTTTGGGGGGGCGTTAAACCACGAACCACGGGGCTCTTAGGGTTTAGGCTCGGAAGGCGAGGGCACGAGGGCTAAAGTGACCGTGCGCCCGAGCCCGGTGGAACGTGATCTAACGGTTGAAGACCGTAACAAACGGCCTAAAACTCAGTTGTCCAGCCCTCTCTCAGGTCCGGGGCTCACGCGTGGGAATCTCCCAAAATAGCTGCAAAGCCCTACAAAAACACCCAACACACAATCAAAATTGGAGACGACACAAAACTTCCAAATTAAAAATATTTATTGGAGGCCGAATAACAAAATATAACAAAAATGAGGAAAACGAGTAAAAACCTAACTCAAATCATTCCCTAAGCTCAGGGGAAGCTATTCCTAGTCTCAAACGGCGCGCGAGGCCCTAAATACCTAACCCCGTTTCAATGCGTCGGCGCCACCCCCCTTTTCACGACGTCTTCACCAGCTCACACTGACTATAAGCCAGTCACACAATAGGACATTATATATTTTCGGCAGTGCGCCGATTGGCCTAGAAATAGCTTCCCATTAAAAACCCGAATGAAAAATGTATAAAACTATTTAAATTGTTAAATAACTTTTCTGAATTTGGGCGTTAAGGTGTGAATAACTTCATGTTTTAAATGCATATATTCATATTCACATTTCTTGTGCTGAGTCACGATTTTACTACGCTGTAAGCCAAACAGCAAGCCAGAGAAACTACTGGCAGCCTTTCTAGTAATTTCTGAACTCAAGGGCGCTACACAGAGCGCTGCGAAGTCATGAAAACTGCCAAATATAAAAATGAAGAAACGTGTGTCTTGGCTTAACTCCGCGATTGTGAAACGTGAATAGGAATGAATTTTGAAGATGTATATGTCTGTATGAGTGCGAGAAGGCCTGCCTCGACCAGGGGGTGACCCCCAATTTATAACAGGTGCCCCCCTGCGCGGGCACGACGCCTCGGCGTGTCTAGCGCATGTCAGCGGGTACCTCCTGGTTGAGGCACGCTCTCTCGCGCTCCTACGCCCAAATTCAGCTACTAAGGAATTTTTAAACCCGTAATTTACACATACAATTTATAAAGTCAATTTTAACAAACTTTCCTGAAAATACACAAATGCAATTAGTTATACAAACAAAACAAGATGGCAAACGCCAATAACCCGTTAAAATACTCGTATTTTTTGACTCAAAATTTTGAGATTCTACCGAATTGAAACCGACCGAAAATCGTAGCCAAAATCAACCCCTCTCAGCATGAAAACAATTTCCCAAATTTAAACTAATCCTGCCCCCCTCCTGGAGGTCCCACTAGATTGAACTCCGGATCGAAACTGAGCAATCGAATCTAATTTCAGCTACCTTGACCGGTTCACAAGGAACTGCTCGTGTAGTTAACCCGTTTCCTACCTACTCACTCTACCTACGCATACCCTACCTAAGGAATACAGTACGTACCTAGCTAAATTTGGACTCAGACATTCCCTACATACACACTAAGGTTAGTAAACTTCAAGGACGTCCTTCTCTCTCTCACTGCCGGCTCTAACTCTCACTCAGCTGCTCAAACTCTCACGGAACTAAACCTTCTAGTGGCGAGCTCGCGCCTGCTTTATATGACGTACGCCTCGTGCATAGCACGCAAACAGACGCGATTTTCAGGGTGCTGCAGTCACCCGTCGCGTACGCCACTCACCTAACACAGCTGCCGCTCTGAAACTATCACCACTAAAATTTGCTTGAATTTTCAAAACCCGTGCACCTCGTGCCACATTCCGAGATTCGTACACTTCTCTCGGTTTCGGATCTCTTCGCTTCGGATATCGGATTCCAGTGTTAGTCTACTAACATACTCTCTCACTACACTCTAAACGTGTTAACTACACTACCTACCTACTAATTTTTTTGCTGCGCCCTAGCACATCAATACCGGACAAAGCATGCACAAAACAAATACCCTAAGTCTAACAGTGTCCAATTTTCTTGGGCATCAGGGCCTGACGTGGGGCACTGGCCGCGGCTAGCGGCTCGGCTGGTAGACGGCAAGCTGGCTGGATGGCTGGCAAGGCGGCAAGCTGGACGGTTGGCTGGCTGGGCGGCCCGGCGGAAGGACCGGATAGGAGGACCATGAAGCTCGCTGACTAGCAGGTCAAAAAGGCTGCAGCACTCGATCGCGGGTCGGGGACGGTCACCGCGTAGCACAGTTCGTGAGAAGGAAATCGCGCAGGTCGTAGCATCACAGTTCGTATACGCAGTTTCCGGGGACTCCCGTCGTAATTTCCCAAATGCGCGTAAGGTCCGTATGGCCGCGAGCCGAAATATCACAATTCGCCGGGGTCGCCAAGTTCGTGCGGGTGCCACGTCGTAGGCCGCCATGTCGGTCCGCCGTAATCGCCAGTAAGTTCTGCCGCCAGATCCACTCGCCGCTCCATGTTGCTGAATCTGTCTCGCTGGGGGGGCAGGACTGGGCGCCTACTTATATACCTGAGGCACAAATAAAAACATATTATATTAACAAAATTTCAACCCCTGCTAAATAAATTCCCTACATAATTTTTATTACGCAACTACTATACAAAAAGGTTATCATTTTAATTTATCACTCAATGTTAAAATTCAACTCAAAAATTCCAAAATTCAAATTTTAACCAGTTAAACAAACTCCGACTTCAATTTTAGTATTAGTCTAAACTCCAATACGTTAAAAATATTTCGGCCCAATACAAATAAAACTTAGTAATTCAATTTTGGCCGCAACAAGAGTCCTTAGGGTTGCTTATACCTGTCTACAATGTATATATAGTCCGTCTCTTGGGTCGCGGATCCACTTTACACGGCGGTTTACCCCGTTTACTCCAAAATTCTCCTACATCACCCGTCTTTTGGACTGAAAGGTACATCTTTAACCTCCCTTCACGCGACCCAAGCTACGTCTATGTGCGTGTGCTTACTATCTCAACTGCTAAACTACTACACTTCTACAACTTCTCGACAACCCGAGTGCTCTTGCAAACACTCCCTTCTCCTTCTTCCGTTTACCTAGCTCCCTCTGGTGTTCACGTAGCGCCTGTGCCTGCGCCCTTAGGGCTGCCCTGCTTGATGTTACTTTCTGCGACGTATATGCGTACACTAGACGGTCCCCTTTTCTGGGCTGCTGTACCCATATACGTACTCACTTTAAACTCGCAGGCACTACGCTACTACCTGGGGCCGTTAAAGATGTTCACCTTCCTCCCATGTAGTATAACAACCAAAAATTTCAATGTTAAATATGCATGTTATATATGTTTGTGTTAATTTCTGTTTAGGGGCATCTCGTCCCGTGGCAGCAGATGTTTTTGGCTGTTTGGACCCAGTTTCGCTCGACATTTCGCCACGGCGGCATCATTCGCCTTCCGTTTGGGCCGTCTCTCGAACCAGAACCAAGCTGGATCCGTACGACTCCAAACTCCGTGGACACCTGGGTCTCTTTCTACGCTGTCCCGTCCTTGCCTACACAGCCAGGACAATCGGACTTGGGACTCGTACTCATTACTAGCCACGCTGCGAAATGCATTTTGATTAAATCTTGTTAATAATAAAAATATTATCCTGGGCGATTTTCGCCCTTCTTCATCTATTTTTGTATTGTTAATTTTGTATGGAAAAAGAAATAGATTAGTAACCCTAAGAACCAATGTGCTAGAAAATACTACTACAAAACCAAAAAGATTAGTGAACCCAATTCGGGCCATATTTTAGTACTAAAATTTCGAGTATATTAGTTAAGTTAATTTTTGAGTTAATTTTAAACCAGAAACAAAACAAGTAAGTAATTTTAGGTAAGGAAACCATAGTATCACAATGAAAAAGAAAAATCAATGAAACTAAATAAAAGGCATACTGGTGAATATCTGTACACTATCAAATTTGTGAGTAAACATTATAGACTAAGCTCAAGAAATGAAAGACAAATATCTCTGTACAACAATTTTGTTAATTTTGGCATTTAAATTACGCTGTACAACAATTTTGTTAATTGAGCAATGAAAGGAATACACTGTACACAAGTTGTGAGTTGAGCAAAAATAAAGCACTAGTGTTAAAGCACCAAATACTAGTATATACATTAGTGAACAAGTATTCAAAAATACGCCAAATTTTAACTGTTACCTCGCAAAATCCGGCTTCCGCGCTCTAGGCCACGACTACCTAGTCTCACAGCGCTTCCACCTTCTACGCCCTGAAAAGAATGACTATTACCTCACCTTGACCCGCGCGCAACTGCAGTGAGAGGGTGCCCCCTATGAGCCCGAAGACCGAGGGGACCAAGAATCTACAGTCCGCGTATAGGCCATAACTTACCAGGGGATGGGGTCTGTGGATTTCGCACACTCCCGGATCGGCCCTCTCACCAGGAGAGAGTGGCTATACTCCACTTCGTCGTGCAAGCAACAACCGGACAACTTCCCTCAAGTCCGCAATGCCCCTGTAGAAGTTAATCTACGGTAAGAAGCCAGACGACTACAAGAGCACACTTACCTCGAGTTCCGTCAGAGAATCACCGACACTTACCTTGACGAAAGATAATCTACGGTAAGAAGCTAGTCGATCGCCAAAACGAATGCCGAAAATCCTCCTCCAAGCTGTGCTTGAGCAGTCGTACTCCGATGTAATAGGAAGTTAAACGACGGCGCGTAGCTAGACGACCAATACACCAGAACACTCCTGCTAGTTGTCAAATCCGTGAACTAAATTAGTACCTATTCTAAGCTACTCTTCGGCAAGAAGCCAAGCGAAGAAAAGATACCTTAATAAGAGAAAAGACCTATGGGTATGAAACACCTACGTCAAGCTACTCTACGGTAAGAAGCCAGGCGAAACGTCGATGCTCCCTCCCGTTGGCCGTTCCCTTATTGAACGCCAACCCAAGCTGAATCTACGGTAAGAAGCTAAGCGAGGAACTGACGTCCATTAGGCCCTATTCAATGCAAAAACACCTGGGCCAAGCTAATCTACGGTAAGAAGCTAGGCGAGGGCCAGATGTTGATGCCACGTCACATCCGAGAACAAAGGAAGCACTACAACCTAAGCTAATCTACGGTAAGAAGCCAGGCGAAGGTGTAGCGCAAAACGTCACATCCATGGTTCAAAAGTGTCTGCCCGAGTTGAACTTCGGCAAGTAACCAGACGAGGGCCAGAACACTGTAAGAGTCAAATCCGAGAATGCAGGACACCTATACCAAGCTAACCTACGGTAAGGAGCCAGGCGAGGAACAGGGCCTGCACCGAAGAGCCGAACACCTTGGGTCAAGAGATCGTATGCCTAGGTAAGATAATCTACGGAAAGAAGCCAGTCGAACCTAAGCAAACTACAACATGCCTCCGGGTGACGACATCTTCTAAAAGGTAAACAAAACATACAAATTTCATCAGTTACACAAATAATTTACAAAATTTCCATAATTTATAATTAACGGGCAGAAACATTATGAAAACAACAATGAAAATACTATCCCGAAGTAAATTCAACAAAATTTTCACTGTCATAACGCTGGTTTCTTCCGATGTTGACCTTCCGAAAACAACAAGTTGATCTACGGTAAGAAGCTAGACGAGCTGCTTCCGTCTTGCCAACACCGTCTCCCCTCCGTAGTCTCATTCGAGTGTATGCACGTCTTGCTGTTGTTGTTGCTCCTGCTCTTGGAGCTCCAATTGTCGCAGCATTTCCTGGTTCCGAGCCTCTGCGCCTCGCGCTTTGCGATCAGCGAACTTCTCGGTCTTTTGCCATTGCTTGTACTCGGTGTTCACCCATTCGCGCGTCGGTCCATCGAGAAACTCTGGGAAAAGGACATCGCGGACCAGCATCCAACATTTCCCGAGCCAATTCTCTCCTGGGAACTTCTCCATGAACTGGAGGTTGCGGTCTTTGATGTGGACGCCGATTCCCCAACGCCTGTCCGACCAACACGCCTCTGCCAAAAGATCGTTGCGGGATTGGTGCAACAAATCACGCACCTCACGTAGCTGCTGCGCTCGCGCCAGGCACATCTGGAACATTGTCGGGAACGCCAGGACTTTATACCACAGCGTTGCACGGATGTTGTGCTCCGGCAGGACCTGGTCTCCCATCACCTTTGTTTGCCCTGGCGATGTTGCGCACGCTAGCCTCTCTGCGATGTCGTGCAGACCATAGCCATCTCGGGCCTTGATGTAGTAGTAAACTTGCTCCCCACAGTAGAAGTCTTTGCCTTCATACTCAAATGGCACAGGCGTGTTGTGCGGACCACGACGCACAATATGATGGTTGGATAGGACAAAGCGATAGGTGAAGAAGCCGTAGATGTTCGGTCGACGACGGCGATCACGCCGCGCTTGCTTCACCTTCTCCATGCATGCCCGCTGCAAAATCGTGGCGTATGCAATCATGTTTGCTGTCCGTCCTTCCCAGGTTTCCACGCGATAGTTTGGGCCGAGCGCAATGAGATCGGGCACAATGTGGGGTAGTCGGCACACTATGGACAGGGCTCGCATCAGGGCCGCATCGCTATTGCCGTCACGCCCTTCTAAAATCAGCGGCGAATACCACAAATCCCCGTGTCGCACGTATAACGCCGGGATGTAGATGGTGGCAATGGTATCCCTTGGCGGTGGGTCGATCGGCCGACCGTGAGGATCACGCTCATGCGTCGCATACGGCTCCTTCTCGAAATCCACCTCAACCCGCGCCGCGAACCGCTTAAACGCTTCACGCACCATCCACCAGATCTTCTTGTGGCCCATGCCAAACACGAACTCCGCCCGATTCCTGGTCGTAGCCCATCTCTCCAGCAGCTCCTCTAACAATTGACAGATTGGGTGCACCGGATGTATATCCTTCTGCACAGCCGAACTAGGAAACTGCAACACTTGCCATCTCGATGACGACCAACACTTCACCAGCTTGCGCGTCGGCCCCGGTTGCGCCTGCTGCTCGATGGCGGCTGATGGGGTGCCTCGCATCTGCTCCAGCGAAGGTCTGACTCGCATTGGCTCTTCGTTGTTTGGGACTTGAGGGGCAGCGACCATCGGGTTTTCCTGTCGTCTAGTTGGCGGCTCCGGGCCAGCAAATGGGCGTGCGACATAGCGGATAAGCGGCGACGGGTTTCGCATCACTTCAGCCTTATTAAACTCCACATGGGGAATGTGGTACGCGACAAGCCAATCTGTGCTGACCAACAGCGAGCCCTTTCCATAGATGCCCCCTTGTTTGCCCTTTCCGGTAATTCCGGGCATGTCTTCGCCATAGTGGCCTTCAGGCTCGGGCACATTAGGCTCTTCCTCTGCTGCTGCGGCCTCTGCCGCCTCCATCTCCCGTCGGTTCCAGGGCACCAGTTGTTCCTCTGCTGGACCCTCTGCAACTGCCTCCTCGATATCTGCATCTCGGGCAATTTCTTCCGCTAGTTGTGGTGGCAGGTCCTGGATTGAACCGTACTCCTCGTACTCCACCGGGGGACGAACTTCTTCCTGCTCTAGTTCCTTACCCACAAGGGTTCGGGTAGCCGGAGTTCCCTCCTCGGTGGCACCTCCTGCCAAAACCACTTCGTACTTCGGGCACTGGATGGGGACTCGCGCAGTTTCCTGCAAGGAAAATCTGTCTTTCACCCGCGCGTCCGCTTCCGGTCTGACAAGCCCGACTGGCATATCGTCCCATGGCAGTGTGACAAACATTGGGTCGCAGCACTTCGGAATCCGAATGAATTCCCCTCTCTGGACTCCACCTTCACCTCTCCACACCGTCCACTCCTGACCCTCTTCGTCTGGTGGTTCCAACATAGTCACCCAGATGCCGTAACGACGTTCGACACTGTCGAAAATGGGCACAGGAAGTCCCCACGGTTTGGGGATGCTGGCTCGCACCAACTGCCAGGCCTCAGCCACCGTCAGCGTGAAGTCCTCGGTGCCAATCTCTTCGCCACACACGAACAGCATAGCCAACCGGATCGTCTTCGCTGATGTCTTATCCGCCCGCTTCTTTGGGGTCGTCGCTGGAATTCGCTGAGACGTCGCTGGCTGGGGAGTCGGCTGCTGCACCGGTTGTTGGGTCGGACGCTGTACCGGCTGCTGAGTCGGCTGTGGCTTCTCCCTCGGTGCCAGCCTCGGGTCCGTGGGTCTCTCCCATCCAGGCGGAAACGGCCGCGCCTGCAGATTCTGCTGGACCGACTCCGCCAACTGCTGCAGGTGAGCCGCGGGCAACGTGTCCCGAATCGGGATCGGCCTCAACGGTCCTTCGAGCTGCTGCTGCATCGGCTGTATTGGCTGTTGCATTGGTGCTGCCTGAGTCACTGGCGTGGGTAACACCATCGGCTGTGGCACCAAAATCCGTGGATAATACTGGAACAGCTGGGTGAGTTGAGCTACCTGTTCCGGTGTGGCCGGCTTTGGCTGTGGCAACCGAGTTCTCACTTCAATTGACTGCGGCACTGGTCTAAAGGCCGTGGTTGGTGGCTTACATGCCAGCATCCGGATGGGTGACTGGGCGATTCCCGGTGTGGTACGCACAACAGGGCCACTACGGATGGATGACGCTGCTATCGATGGTGGCGCCTGCTTCGGCTTCGTCGGTGGCTGTGTGGTTTGAGGCATCATCCATGCGAAGGCGGACTCCGAAGTTTCAGTAGATGTTGGTGACATCACCCGCACTGGTGGCACCTCTGGACTCTTCTCCCTCTCCTCTTCTTGCACTTCCTCTTCTCCGTACACCTCCTCGCCCTCTTGCTGGTACGGAGGTGGTGACGACTCGCCTACACGCTCTTCCGCTCGCCGTACGATGTCGCTCAGGGTGGGTTTCGGAGGTGGTGGAGGCAGAACATAGGTAGAGCGAGGAGTATCGGCCTTCGGAAGCGGCGCCGGCATATACGAGACCGTCCACAGGGCCCCTGGTATGCCTGGGGTTACCGCTGGGAGCTCTTCAGGTCTTCCCTCTGCGCCCACTGCGTAGACTTCCCTGCCGCGTTCTTGTGTGCGGATCTCTTCTACATCCTGCATCGGGTCATAGTGCTCCCCCTGCGGCTCTAGCTCTGGCCACATAGTCGGCTTCGGCTTAGGTTGCGCATATCCTCCGACTGTTGGCACTGGTTTCAGGATATCTCCCCTCAGTATCGGAGTAGGGACCAGGGACGCCCGGGAGTGCCACGAACTAATCTCCGACGCCGTCTCCTCCGCCGCTTCCCCCTTCGCTCTCTTCGCCTTGTACTGCTTGTACATGTCCGCCAAATCCACCACCACATCCTCGATGGGTTTCTCTGCCGGCCCCGATTTTATCCGGCGTTTCCCCCGTAGCTTCTCTGACAGTTCCATCACGGTCTTTTCTGCGATGGATCTCTCCGCTCCTGGTGGTAGGGAGCTGACTCTCTGCCTCGTAGATGGTTTGGCCGCATACTCTGGGCCCTCCTTGATTGCCTTCTGGAGCCAGGATAACGTCGGGGTTCTCGTCCCCTCCACTCGTGCTGGTTCCTCCAGCTGCATTGGCTCCTCAGCTTTCGGCTTCGCTCCCAATGCCTGATTTGCGAAATCAATTTGCGGCATTTTCTGGAGCCACAGAGCAATATTGGCATCGTTGCGTGCTTGTTCCTCCGGCGGCAAACGATCCAAAACGTCTTCGTCTTCGTCCGATGAGTGCTCGAAGATTTCCTGGGGCACTGGAATAGGAGGCGGGCCCGACGGCAGTACGCTGCCACCCGAGCGCCAGTCCTCGTCCTCTTCCTCCTCCTCTCTCTGTCTCCTCCGTGCTCTCCTTCCCTTGATCCTTTCGTCTCTGTCCCCTCCGGGTCTGGCAACAAATTCCGCCACGAGCACCGCTGGTCGACGATTATAGCAGGGTCGCGTCAGGTCTGGCCAGGTCCAACCACTTCGCTGGAACTCCCGCATTACCGGCATCCGAAAATTCCGGTTTAGCAACGGAACCCCGCGATCAAATGCCTCGATCTTCGGCGGCCTGAAGGCGAACAGCAGATCGCCCGCCCGTTTGGCATGGGCCGGGTCCGTTGCCTTGACTGATTTCTGCGCTAACAGGTCCCGGAACAGCATTTCTTCTGGGTTCGTTACCACAATGAGTTCCAACAGGATCTTATACAGGAACCAGACATCCACGATGGCGTATTTCATGCTGGTTGGATTAGGCACTGGCGTAAACTGCGGTCTGCCTTCCCGGAACATATCCTCCATTGCGAAGAACCGCAGAAACCCGGGTCTGCCCTCGTTTGCGCTGCATGGCTGGTACTGCTGCGCCGGCCTATCTTCAAACGGCTTGAGTTTCCGCTGGGGTGGGTATTTTCTGCCCACGTAGTTCCACAGCTGACTACACGTCACGATCGATGTCGCTGCGTCGATGTTGAACCCTCTGGCCAGTCTGACCACGTCGTTCTCCCCGCCAAATGCGACCAGCGCTGCTCTAGGCGACACAAAGATGGCGGTCAGCAACTTTCTCAATTTCGCAAAGTCCTGACTTTCGAAATAGATCAGCATAGGCAGAATGATGAAAATTTCAGGCTTTTCAAACCCGAACTGCACATCCGGAGGGAATGCCAGCTGAATAGTAGCTATGCTGGCCTCCGGCTGAATTCCCATGCATGGGACTGCACATCCCTCCAAGTCAACCGCTACGAAGGGGCAGTTATCCAGTCTGTGCAAGATTTTGTTTTCAAACAACAGCCACATGTCCAAATCGTAGATGACATGCACCTCGACATCCCGGATATTGAAAGGCAAATTGAACTTACTTACCGATCTGATCCGTTCGATGGCTGCTCGCAGCCGAGACTCGTCCTGTGGGTTTGCCAGCACATATGTTGGCACCGGCTTCTCTCTCGGACCTTTCGGCTTCTTCTGAATTTTGATCGGCGGTGGTTCAACTGGCCATTCACTGGTGCTTGGCTGTTCTGGATCCATTCTGTCCGTAGATGGTAAAATTTAGACGTGGGTGAAATAAATCAAAATTATAATTTCAAATTAGTAACTAAAAGGACAGGTGCATGCAAACAGAAAGGATAACTGTGTGACAGAAAAACGATTAAGGGGGTTTCACCCTAAAAATCAGGCGGAAATTGGTGGTGTGCGTCAAAATCGGGTTTTTGATCTCTGATTTTATTCTAGGTTTACCTAGATACTGTAGCTATCTCACTAGTGGAACTAGTCTGTTTCTAGTCTACTGACTAATCTAATTCCTTATCAAACTTGATTCTTTGTTCCGCTGGCTCCGGCTAATCCTTGTGCGGCTCGGGATCCTCGCTGCACATCGCTGCCTCGGCCAACAATCACTGGATCGAATTAATCCCTGAAACGCACGTTAAAATTGTAGGTTTTATACACGCACTCGAATGCCACATCACGCCTGATTTCTAGTTGTGCTGTTACGACGGTGAAAACAAAAAGGGTCCGAGTCCGAGTCCGAGTTAAAACATTTAACAGATATTATATGTGTTTGTGCATACAGAGGTTAAATATGTGCACTTGATGGTGACACTACTCGCAGAAGTGCTTGCGACTTTCGCTCCTAACTACGCTAACTACTCGAAAACAGACTACGGAGTAACTCCTACTCCTAACTCGTATGTTTATACTAACCTTATCCACTGATGGCCCTATTTCCTGACTCACTGGCGTTCCCTATTCTAATAACCATATCCCTACTATTTTAGTATACTCATACCCCTAATTTATTTATTTTTCACCCAATTATTTCTTTGACGCGTTTTTATATTTTTTGAACAAAATCAAAACAACTAAATGAACAGAAATATCGTAAAAGAATATTCAAAATAAACGAGATCATAGAAGAAATGAAATAAATCAACTAAAAATTACATATACAATTTAGTTACAGCTGCTATTTCCTTATTATTACCCATTCCCTATATATATTTTGTTAGTATGATACATGCATGTGATTTTAGTTTATGGTTATTCTTGGTCAACGCACTCTGGGCCGTAGTAGGGCTTCAAGCGCTGGATACTAACACGTTCGACCTTGGCGCCCGGTACCCCATGTCGTACTATTTCATATACATGATCTGACAACTTTGCTACAACCCGATATGGCCCCTCCCCTTGTTCGAGATATTTTCTTTTCTGACCTGTGGGGACTGGGGTCTTTGTGATGTCTTTCAAAACGAAAGGGGTATCTGGATGTTGTGATGGTTTGGCGCGTTGGTCGTAACGTGCTTCGCATTTTTGATGTGTTAGTTGATGGTCCCGTGCCGTGCGATGTGCGATTCTCTGCGTTTCCTGTAAGATTTCAGTGTAGTGGGGTACGGGATCACCCACCAGCGGTTTTACTAATTGAGACATCACATCGAGTCGTCGGACCATATAAAACACAATATTCCTCAGTGCCGAGTGGAGCGTACCGCAGCATTTCTTAAGACGTTTCACAGTCTGTTCAAGGTTTTGAACCCTCAGGTCACTTGTCTCACCGTGGGATGTGAGATCTGCTAGAACCTGTGATGAAAGGCCCGCAGAGGGTTGAATAGTATTAACCTCGCAGTCGTAAACAGTCGACATAAGAAATCCCGAAATCTCTTCCTCACCCTCAGACTCATCCTCTATCTCCTCCTCACCTTCCTCTACTTTCCCTGCGAACTTCTCAGCTATTTTATTTGCCTCTTGAATCCACTGCGGAATCACAACATTTATTTGATCTTGTTCGTTTTTCACACTATTCACTTGTTGTTCATTGTGCGTGCTTTGCATGGTGTTGTTTGTTTGTTGTGCAGGGTAATATATATATTGCGGCGGATAAATGGCTGGGTTAACGGGCCATTGCTGCGGTATGTATTGCGTTTGTGTGAGCGTATTTCCGCCGTCACTAATGTAGTGAATTTGACTTCGGTTTGGTGCTTGTCGCATGCTGTTATTGTTGTTAGTCATGCTGTTATTATAGGAAAAACTGTTCTGTCTTTGAGGTCGAGGTGATGAAAATCGTGGAGCAGAGAAACGAGAATCGTTTCTAGAAAAACTGTTACGTACCTGAGATCTGGCACTACTCATTCCGTACGGGCCGTACGGATTCGGGCGTCGGCTATCGTAGCCCCGCCAATTTGGCTGTTGCCGAGGGCTTCGGCATTCGCGGCTAATGTGCCCCAATCTTTGGCAATTGAAGCATCTTTGCGGCTCTCTGCCACGATAGCCCACGCCCGCATTCGTAAAATTCGTACGTACAGGGGATCGCTCCCCACTCCGGCCTAACGCCGCACCTTGCATCTGACCAGGCCCCTCTCTACCTCTGCTATTTCTAATTTCGATACGTAAATCTTGGATGGCCTGCCACAGTTTTGCCTCGCTCGACTCGTTCTCTTGCCGTTTTGGCGTGAACAAGGTTCTGCTGGTGTTTGGGCGCTCGGGTCTAGTAGATGTTTGACCCTGTGGTTTTGTATCCCGCCAGTTCCCCGACTTTTGGTTGGGTTGTTCATTGCCCACTGCTTGAACCCAATCTGTACTACCCATAGGGGATACTAAATCCAGTAAATTCACTACTTTTGACAAAGGTGGGGGTCCCTCACAGTAAATGGGAGCCAGCACTTTTTGCACGTCTGGGATGACCCCACTGAAAATCTGTTGTGCTACATTGGCATCCCTCTCCGTTCCGTCTAGCCAAATTTCTTGAGCTATTGTTTGAAGCTCACGTAGGTAGTCTCTCACGGGCTCTCCGGCCCGTTGCCGTCTGTCCAAAAATTTCCTATAATGGTCTGCTTTTGTCATTTTCCGAGCCCCAAACACCGGTGTTAGCTGTTCCACTAGGGACTGAAAATTTTGGTTCACGCCCTGTGGCAATTTTGAAGCAAACAGGCTCACACGGCCTCCCAATTTGAAACACAGAATGCGACCCCAGTGGTCCTCTGGCACCATGGCCATTTGCAAGCGCATTGTGAAACTCTGCAGCCATTCCTGAAAAGTCATTTTTGTGATATCTTGATCAAAGACCGGCAGGTCTGCAACAAATTTCAGCATGTTCTGCAATTTCTGTGGGTCATATAGCGGGGGTTGCGGTTGTTGGTGTTGGGTCAGGACACCCCCGAAGTTGCTAGGGTTTTGATACCCCGGTGTTGGTCCGAAATTCGTAATTTGTGAATTTGCAAAGCACGGGTTCTGTCCCGTTTGTTCCCCTGTTTCTAGGCCCATTCCCATATTCCCAAGGGTTAGCTGGGGTCCCTGATTATTCTCGGTGACCCGTGGAGTTGACGAATACCCCGTTTGTCTCAAAGGAAAATGCAGGGTCTGACTTGGGAGGGTTGGGTTCCACCCCATCTGTGAATTTGGGTACGCTATGACCTCACAGAAATTGCCGCCATTGGTCTGCATTGTGTTACCCGTACTAAACGTGACCATTGGGGCCGATGAGATCGGGGGGAAAGACATGTGCATCTGTGCACCGGTCTGCGACCGTTCTTGTTGGTTCACCAACAGCTTTGGGGGGCAAAAATTTGGATATTTTGGGACTGTGGCAGCAAAATTTTGGTTTGGTTGACTCGTGGTCTGATTCTGAATTGTCCCTATCATTTGTAGAGGCGCCTGGGCAGGTGCAACTAGGGTGCCAAGCCCTGTTGACACAACGTTCGTGAACACGGTCCCCATTTGATGGGTAGGGGTACCCAATCCATACGCACCATTCATCAAATTCTGGCCTATGGCCATCGTGTTTGGTATCTGGGATGAGGCACGGTTCTGTACTCCGCCCCGTGCTCCATCCCCAGTCAACCCATTATGACCTAGGCCTACTTCCGGATTCCGTTGAAATTGCTCATCTACCTCTGGCTCAATCACGTAACTCCGGTGCGAGAGGGTGGGTGACTGCTGATCTGCTAGTTGGTTTCCTAACCCTATCTGCATCTCCCTCAACTCCTGGTTCGGGTCTACCTCTCCTTTGCCCACCCTCTGCACCTGCTTCTTCCCTAATTTCTTAGCTCTCAGGCGCGCTAGCCGCTGGCGTGTCAGAACGCCCTGCTGTTCCTCATCTGATGAGTACCCTGATCCGGCATAGGACGTGCCCACGGGTGCTATCTGTATCTTCGGCTGAGCCGAGGTTCCGGGTAGGTCCGCTAGGGTGGTGGTCGTTGGGATGTTCTGCAACACTGTATTGTTTAGGTTGTCTGAAATGGTGTGGGTGGGGGTTCCGAACGTCTGCGTCTGCGCAGTGGTTAGTGGCGGCCCATACGAAATTGTGTCGTTTGGGTTTTGGCCGGGGTTGGGGACTTGCCCCTGCAAATTTAGGGTTCGATTCACTGATGACGGTGGTGTGCGAGCTAGTGCTGACGGACGCATGTTGTACATGTGTATATAATATGCGTATGTGCGTGCTTGTGTGCTTACTGCTTTGGGTTTCTACTAAACACTCAGCTTTTCGGGTGTCGTAACAGCACAACTTAGACTCAACAACTGTCCAAAATACACTATATACGTATGTGGCAAAAATTTGAAATTTTGGGAAAAATTACACTAAGTCTCAGAAACAGAAAAATTTGGGCAGCACTTCCCCTTAGAAAAATTGCTTTGGGGCTGCTGGAGGCTGCTGAATCCACTGAAAATAGAAAAACAATGATTTTCAAAAATATTGTTTTCACTCAAAATTGGAAAAATTTCTAAGTCTAAATGCTCAAAAATAAAAATTGAAAAGGGGGACCCTTAGGGTGTTCGAAATTGAGTCCACCGGGCGTTGATTTCTGAAATTCCGAAAATTCGGGTCCGACCCGAAAAATTCCTAAGTCCTAGGAATTTGCTGACAAAACAAAAAGGGGTTCCCCACTAGGGCTTATTTTTCATTAGCCGGGGAGCGATTTAATTTCCAGGGGGTGGGGACAAAATTTGATCAAAAATTTTGTTCAAAAACCTAAGTTTCTAGGCTCAGAAAAATTTGAGCAGCACTTCCCCTTAGAAAATGCAAAATGGGGGTGCTGCTGAAGGCTTCTTTTTGCCTGAAAATAGAAAAATTTCAAATTTTTGCCAATTATATACCTACGCTCAAGGGATGCAAATGTCAATTTTTAAAGAATTTTGCCGATTTTTGGCAAAATTCGAATCAGAATAAATATGGGGGTGGACTGTAACTAACTACACTATGTATCTGTGCTACTGTTTTGGTCCCTAAACGAAAATTTTGAAATTTCGTGAAGCTGGAGGCCGAGAGGGATTATATACTAGGGATGAAATTTAGGAGTTGAAGGTATATTTTTCTAAAAATATACCTGGGGAATTGTCTGCGTGCTGGTGGGGTCAAACTAAGTCTTGCTGCGCAACTTTCGAATCGGTACTTGTAAAATTTTGAGCCTTCTAGAGCCGCTCAGAACCGATTATATACGTCTCCGTGTATATAATCCCACTAAAGTGCAAAAATTTGGAAAATTTCGCAAAAATTGGCGGTCAAGCGCAATAATAGTTCCAAATATAGGCTAAGCTGCGTGCGTGGGCAAAAAGACCCGAAGAAATTCTGAGTATTTTGGCCGCTGCGACCTTAAATGCGCGATTTTTGGCCGTTTTTGACCAAAAATGAGGGGTGGGGGAAAAATTTTCCGAAAACGCTAGAATTTCCAGAAAAACGTTGATCGGTGCTAACGTACGCGGTGCCCTGAGCAAACTATAGCTGAAGAAAGCTAGCAAAAATAGCAATTTAGCGCTTTTCTAGGGCAAAATGGGCAAAATTTTAGGCTTAGGATGGGAAATGAGATGGGGGACAAAAATTTTTCGAAATTTTGCGCTTTTTCGCTCAAACGCAGTTATTCTATAGGTTTTCGGGGGTGCTGAGTCTTGTGGTGCTATCAAAATTTCGCCAAAATGCGCCTGGGGGTCAGCATGGGGCTATTTTGGGGTCAAAATTGGGTTTCGCGCGCAAAACCTGTTTTTGGCCGAAAAATGGCGAAAATCGGGTATTTCTGGCCGAAACTTCGCTCAGAGGTGCGCTATAGGGTGTAGGCACAAAGACTTTTTGGCCGGTTCTCAAATCTAAAAATTTGAACCAAAATTCAAAATTTTTGAAAAATCGAAAATTTTTCGATTTTGGGGGGTATTTCGGCCAAAATTTTCTGGAAATCCGGGTTTTTCACACCGGATACTTTTTCCAGAGCAGGGGGGGGATGGGGCGCAACTTTTGAAAAAGAAATGGGGAGGTTTTATACGCTTTTGAGCGAGACCTACCCCGAAAAATGTGAAAATTCACTAGCGAGCGCCTCAGCGACGGGGGTGTCTATATACCCTCCGTTTGGAAAATTTTGGGGGCCAAAAATTCGAAACCCAGTTGTTTCTAGGGTTTCAGGGGTCGCGGAATCCGATTCTGGGGTCGGATTTTACCCTAGGTGAATTTTGAGCGCGGCACGGGCAGTTTCAGAAATGCCCGAAAAATTTTGAATTTTGGGCTTAGGCTTGGGGTGGGGAAAAATATTAAATGGGGTCCTAAAATTCTGGCAATACAACTCCTAGTACCAGAATTTGATGCTGAATTCAAAAATTTTACCCTCCGGTCACAAAAATGCCGTTGGGGGAGTCTACCGGGGTCGAAATTTCAAAAATTGAAAATTTTCATTTTTAGGCTTAGGCTTAGGGTGGGGGGAAAAATACTAAACTTATCGCAAAAATTCCGAGACTATGACCCCTAAGGTCAGAATTTTGCGCTGATTCTTTTAAAAATAGTCTCGGGGCCGAAAAATGGCTCTAGAAGTTGGCCCCCTCAATTTTTGACATACTCAAAAATTTTTGCTTCACAAAAATTTCAAAAATTTTCTGGAAAAAGGCTCTCTTTCTCTCCGAATTTTTCCTACGTGCTCCCTAGATATTCACCACTTAACCCTATTTGCTTTTCCAAAATTTTGAGAGCCTTTTTCCTCTCACTAAAAATCCCTACTTCTTCTTCTCCTTATTCACCTGAAAAAGAAAACTCCCAAAAACCACTCAAAAACACAGGAAAACCGTTTAGAAAAATTTTCCCGGGGATAGGGAAAATTGCGGGGGATTTATTTACTCGTTTTCTTCGTTGCTGGGGGTGCTCCAGCAACTTTTCGGAAATTTTTAGGGTGGGGGAAAATCGAAATTTTACGCTCAAAGGCGTCAAAAATTTAGGCTTAGGGCTTAGAAGCAGCTATTTTGGGCTTCACACGTGGCCCAAAAATCCTTTGTCACGGTCGCCACTTGTTAAACCACGAACCACGGGGCTCTTAGGGTTTGAGCTCGGAAGGCGAGGGCACGAGGGCTAAATGTGACCGTGCGCCCGAGCCCGGTGGAACGTGATCTAACGGTTGAAGACCGTAACAAACGGCCTAAAACTCAGTTGTCCAGCCCTCTTTCAGGTCCGGGACTCACGCGGTGAATCCCCCGAAATAGCTGCAAAGCCCTACAAAACACCCAACACAGAATCAAAATTGGAGACGACACAAAACTTCCAAATTAATAAATTTTATTGGAGGCCAAATAACAAAAATAACAAAAATGAGGAAAACGAGTAAAAACCTAGCTCATTTCAGTCCCTAGACTCAGGGGAAGCTATTCCTAGTCTCAAACGGCGCGCGAGGCCCTAAATACCTAACCCCGTTTCAATGCGTCGGCGCCACCCCCCTTTTCACGACGTCTTCACCAGCTCACACTGACTATAAGCCAGTCACACAATAGGACATTATATATTTTCGGCAATGCGCCGATTGGCCTAGAAATAGCTTCCCATTAAAAACCCGAATGAAAAATGTATAAAACTATTTAAATTGTTAAATAACTTTTCTGAATTTGGGCGTTAAAGTGTGAATAACTTCATGTTTTAAATGCATATATTCATATTCACATTTCTTGTGCTGAGTCACGATTTTACTACGCTGTAAGCCAAACAGCAAGCCAGAGAAACTACTGGCAGCCTTTCTAGTAATTTCTGAACTCAAGGGCGCTACACAGAGCGCTGCGAAGTCATGAAAACTGCCAAATATAAAAATGAAGAAACGTGTGTCTTGGCTTAACTCCGCGATTGTGAAACGTGAATAGGAATGAATTTTGAAGATGTATATGTCTGTATGAGTGCGAGAAGGCCTGCCTCGACCAGGGGGTGACCCTTTTTAGCCTATTTGAAGCTGCAAGAATTGCTACTACTGCTTAATTTCAAAAACGGTTCACTTTTTTCACTGGTGACTGACCATTGGTCATTTCCCAAAAAGTTGCACCAACTGTCTTTAGTGCCTGACTGCACAGAACTGATCACAAATAACGCTTAAATTTTGATTACAACATATTTTTAAAATGTTAATCTGCACTTAATCAGCAATTTTCAGTCGATAATAGTTCAACTACCTCAATTTTAACTCAATGCAAAATGGAGGGAATTTTCAAAAAGATTTAATTGAGCAATATTTTAGCATAAATTATGCTATTTTTGACTAAAAGTGCTATTTAATGTATGAATAAATAATTTTTAACACAATTTCAAGTTTTAATACATTTATAGCAGTAGTGGTCACTCCACCAACATTACACAGTGTACTCAGTAATGTTCATAGTTTATAAAGGGATTTTGCGCGTCGCCGCTGCGTCAGGATAGCCGAGTGGTCAGAGGCGCTGCTCGCCAACGGATGGGTCGACGGTGCGATCCCCGACGGGTAATGTTGTTTTTCTTTATTTTTTTTGCTTAACTTATTTTATTGAATTTCTAACATAATTAAAGCTCTCTGTGCATTTAAACTTGTTATTTTCTAATTTTACACATCTATTTCAGCAGAAAACATAGCTGCAATGTTTCTGAGTAGAATTGTTAAAAACACAAATTGGTTTAAAAAATAACAAGTTTAAATGCACAGAGAGCTTTAATTATGTTAGAAATTCAATAAAATAAGTTAAGCAAAAAAAATAAAGAAAAACAACATTACCCGTCGGGGATCGCACCGTCGACCCATCCGTTGGCGAGCAGCGCCTCTGACCACTCGGCTATCCTGACGCAGCGGCGACGCGCAAAATCCCCTTTATAAACTATGAACATTACTGAGTACACTGTGTAATGTTGGTGGAGTGACCACTACTGCTATAAATGTATTAAAACTTGAAATTGTGTTAAAAATTATTTATTCATACATTAAATAGCACTTTTAGTCAAAAATAGCATAATTTATGCTAAAATATTGCTCAATTAAATCTTTTTGAAAATTCCCTCCATTTTGCATTGAGTTAAAATTGAGGTAGTTGAACTATTATCGACTGAAAATTGCTGATTAAGTGCAGATTAACATTTTAAAAATATGTTGTAATCAAAATTTAAGCGTTATTTGTGATCAGTTCTGTGCAGTCAGGCACTAAAGACAGTTGGTGCAACTTTTTGGGAAATGACCAATGGTCAGTCACCAGTGAAAAAAGTGAACCGTTTTTGAAATTAAGCAGTAGTAGCAATTCTTGCAGCTTCAAATAGGCTAAATTACAAGATTCATATCTGCAACCTGTGAAAAAAGTCTCGATTTGCCCCCCTAGTGGTCAAGTGGTCAGTTTACCGCGTGTATTAAATTCAGCTACAGTACAATACAGTAAAATAAGGAGTCGGAACAAATAGCCCGCGTTATTTTCCACACTATGACTGGAAAACTGGACCGTGAAAGTATTCAAGAATTGTTTTAGTAACAAAAAAGCACTTTTTCTTCGACAGTTAATACATAAGTGGACACTGAGTGGACATTGAGTGGACATCAATAGCTCATTTGTAAGTTCGTCTGCTGGACATAAACCTACAATATATTATGAATGTTACTTGTGAATTTGGTAGGCGTACAATAACTGTTTCGTCAGAGTGACCAGTAGTGACCAGTGGTGGTCACTATGAAATTTTAGTCGCCCCAAGGGTCAAGAATATATATACTTCGTTGGGGCTACCTCTTACCATTTTTATGCAACAAGCAAAACATTAAGTGACTCAACCTTTTTTAGTCAGACTTTAGTATGTATGTGCGCTCAGCCACAGTTCATGTTTACCCCAATTTTACGTCATGTTTTTTCCCCACCCTGACTATATATATATATTATATTACTGTAGTTGTAAGTTATTAACTGCGAGTGCGTAGTGCGTATTACTGTATATTATTAAGTTATTACATATCTGTAATCTGTATATAAGTTATTACCGGTGTCACAGGAAATCTTGACCTCTTATATACAATTTGCTAAGGAAATCTTATGAAATAATATGTAGTTCTGGTATATAAGTATGTAGAGGCGTTTCTGGGTGAGCGATTGACTGATCCTAATCGGGGTCATGTAACATGTAACAGCAAAAAACATACCTAAATGAAAAAAATTGAAAACGGCAGAAACTGGAAAACGATTGCACTGTATACGGTAGAACCGAAGGAGGTCCCAGGGTGCGCCAGTAAATGCTACGAAAACGTTCAAAATTAGTTTAAAACGCGTTCAAAACGAGTTCAAAATTCCTGCGTGCAGGCGAACGCTGAGAAACGAAACGTCCAAAACGAGTTTAAAAAACATTCAAAACCAGTTCAAAACCAATCCAAAACGAGTTCAAAATTATTCAGCGTATGTCTAAAACGCGTCCAAAACTAGTTTAAAACTAGTTCAAATTTCGTTCAAAACGAGTTCAAATTTCATTCAAACTTGCGCTGGAAATGTTTTGGACTCGTTTTAGACTCGTTTTGAACGAGTCCAAAATTAGTTTAAAAACGTTCAAAACCAGTTCAAAAATATTCAAAAAAACGTCTAAAAACATTCAAAACTAGTCCAAAGTTGCTTGTTCAAATCCAGTTCAAAATTTTTTGAACTGGTTTTGAACAGTTTTTAAACCCAATTTGAACAATAAAGCCTAGTTCATAGTAGTCCGTAAGGAATGTCCGTGTCCGTGTCCGTGTCCGAGTCCGGAGGTGTCCGTGTCCGTAGACTGTCCGTGTCCGGTTGTCCGTAAGAGTGTGTCCGTGTCCGTTAGCAATGTCCGGAATGTCCGTAAAGGTTGTCCGTGTCCGTGTCCGTATACTGGTTTGATTCATACTTCTACGGACACCTGCCAAAATCAGTTCACGTGACTAAACTTGATGGTTTGGTTGGTTCTAACACTCGTTGTGACAGATGCGTTTGTTTTCTTGCCCTTGATGGTGATTTTTTGAATTTTTAATGTTTAATTTTAATTTAATTTTTAATTACATGTTGCATTTTTGCTGTGCTCTAACCTTTTACGTACGTAGTAGTGTACTTATCGCCATACATGTAACAGCACCAAAATTTTGGGTACCCCTCCTCCCCCTCGGTGAAACCCCCCTACCCTGCGTTAGCTCATTTTTGACCCCCTCCCTTCCAAAAATGACACAATTTTTACCTTTTTTGACCAAAACCACCGATTTTGACAATTTTTGGCGAAAATTTTGAAAAAAATAGCTTAAATTTCACAAAAAATACCGATTTTTTTTAAATTTGGCTAAAATTTTACTCTCCGCCGGGACCCTCCCCCTCTTTTCCCCCTGGTGGGACCTCCCCTCCGTCCCCCGGGACCGAATTTTGGGGAGGGGTCTTCCCCCCCCATCCCCCCCAACTACATGTATGCTTATCGCTGGTGTGGCTGTTGGTACGTATGTAAGTCCTTGCACTTGTTGCTGAAAGTCTCAAAATAAGTTTCGACTTGCGACCACACATGTGGAGCTGAGGAAATCCGGGAGCGAGGGAGCCGTCGATCGCGGGGGGGGGTGCTGGTGTGCTACGCGAAGTAAGTCAAAAATGTCACCCATCAAGGGACAGTGCTAGCCGATTTGGGGGGGGGTGTGGTCGGGTTGGGGGGGGGGGCGGAGCAATCGCCCCCAATCCCCCCCACGCCTATGTTTGCTTGTGACTGTGAATAATTTTGAACCAAGAGCATTTTGTTCCTTAATTAAATTTTCAACTGCTAATTATGTAGATGCGGATGTGTGCGTGAGTATATGCATTACCAAACGGAATAGTATGCAATTTTGTGCAAAATTTATTGAATGTTGCCCTTTTAAATTCGCAGACAATGAACCCGGGTTTTGTCTAAATAAAAAATATAGCTACAATTATTTAGAACATGGATCCAGAGGAAGTTGCTATTTTGGGCGCTTGCATTGTGTTCTGTCAGCGACGACGTCATAAAAAACGTCGACGTTATGGTGTACATCCTCTGAATATTGAACGGCCTACTCTGGGACATTTCCGATCGTTTATTCAGCCGCTAAAACTCTATCCTGATCGATTTTTCAAAAGCTTTCGCATGATTCCGGTGCAATTTGAAGTTCTGCTGCAATTGGTTTGAAACAACATGCGGCCCAAAAAGACCAACACGAACAACCCGATCAGTATCGAAGAGCGGCTGGCTCTTACTATCCGGTAAATATGCAACTAAAAAATTTTCAAATTAAGAATTTTTTGATATTTACTATCTCTAGGAAAGCTTTTGCTTTGTGAATATTTTTTCGTAGATGCGGTACATGCGTAGATGTGTGTTTTACAGTATCGGGAGCGTGGTTTACAGTATCGGGAACGTTAAACGGTCCTTATTGCCATGCTAAACTTTATATATTGTGTTGTTCAATTTCGCTAGTTTTGGTTATTGCAGATTCTTGGCCTCGGAGACGTCACAGCAAGACCTGGCCGCAAACTTCCGAGTTGGAAAATCAACGGCATGCACCATAATTTCTGAAATGATAGTCTGCTTGTGGGACACGCTGAGCCCCCTCTATCTGAAAGCGCCTAATGATCCCATGTGGTTGAACATCGCTGAAATTTTTTGGCAAAAGTGGCAAATGCCCAACTGTTGCGGTGCCATCGATGGCAAACACGTTCAAATTCAGGTAATTTAACGTATAAACTACAGAAATATATAATTTCTGTGAAATAGTACTCCCTTGCAGTCACATTTGAATGTCGCCACAGTCAGACAAGTTGACCTACATTTGAAATTTCAGCGGGAACTAAAAATTCAAACTGAGCTATTTGATTGGCTAATCCGTAGCTCCGCCTACCAGTCTAAAAATCCAATTGGCTAGGCTTTGACTCCGCCTTTTTATTGATTGACAAACACACGCTGCTGTCTTACGGTAGTCGTTATTTATGTACGTACGTGCAACACGTGAAAAACGGCTCACGAAAAAACATCACGAAAAAGACTAAATAGATCTTGGCTTACAACACTGCTATAATAGTGACTATTTTCTCATTTATTCTCAGAAGAAAATGAGGGCGCTTATCGTTGGCAAATCGACTACACCGCAATCTTTAAATAAAGATTTTAGTAGTCCGAACTTTTCACTGTTTCGGCCAAGAGCACTCTCATTCTCGTGTGGATTGCTTACACCTGAATCCCGGACTAAAAGAAGTGGAAAATGGAAGTCACATTTTTATTCGCAATGAACAAGACACAGACTTGATTCAATACCAAATAACCAAATGAGAATCAATGAAAGAACTAATGAAATTACAACCACGAAATTGCATATTAAAAAAGACGAGCCAGTAATGCAAAAAACAACCGACAATTAATCATACCAAGAGTACATATTAGGAAAAAGTATGACACTGTTCCCATTCTAGCTAATCGTCTAGAACGATGCTCGGCCGAAAAAGCCCGTTTACGCTTTGATTTCAGGGGGCGTCCTCCACCTCTCATATCAGGGATGTGTCTTGATTCCAGGGGGCGACCCCCCCCCAAATCGTGGATGCATCTTTCAGGGGGGGTACCCCCCCTCGTTTCCGCACACTACGAGCTCCCTCCAAAGTTCATGCTGGTGGTGTGCTGAAACGGGCGGGGGTCCTCCCCTGAAATCAAGACACAACTCTCAATCTCTGATATGAGGGGGGTACCTTTCCCTGAAATAAAAGAGTAAACGGGCTGTTTCGGCCGTAGCATTGGCCGATTAGCTATTATTATGTACTCTTGATCATACAAATTACATGGAGGAGACCCAGCTGACGTATATACAAAAGATTTGGAGCTGGCATGCAATATCGAGTAGCCTACACAAAAGTGTTTATTTGATTACCTGTGAATTTTATCATAAATACACATGTAGGAAAATTGATTTTCTGGTCAAAAATTTTTTTATTTGCTTAAAAGATTCTCTGAAAAAAGTTAGCTAAAGCGCCCTCAAGGAATTTTCGCGAAATGCTTTATAAACACACATTTTGAAGGAAAATTAATTTTTTGGTCGAAAATTTTTTATTTGCTTAAAAGATTCTCTGAAAAAAGTTAGCTAAAGCGCCCTCAAGGAATTTTCGCGAAATGCTATATAAACACACATTTTGGAGGAAAATTAATTTTTTGGTCGAAAATTTTTTATTTGCTTAAAAGATTCTCTGAAAAAAGTTAGCTAAAGCGCCCTCAAGGAATTTTCGCGAAATGCTATATAAACACACATTTTGGAGGAAAATTGATTTTTTGGTCGAAAATTTTTTATTTGCTTAAGGTGGCGCTCCGAATAACTTCCATAACTTTATTATCTTATAAGTCGACGTAGGTTCAAGCTAGAATGAATTTCGCTTAAATATATTGAAGCCTGCTACAAAGCTCTGTTTCTGAGTAAGTTTCACGTGAATGCTGCCTTGTTCTGATTTTTTATCACCGATTGAAAATTTCTATTTTCGCTAAATGCGCATAATTTTTCAAACGGCATAACTGAGCGAAACTTTGTTCAAATTTTACGATCTATAGCTTAAACTGTAGGTAATTATGTTGCCGAGGTGTATCTTTTCTTATAATTTTAATCCAATTGTTTTGGCACAAAATACACTTGTTTTTCTAAAATTGGTCAACTTGAAAACGCTGCAGAAATTCACCAAAAACAGAAATCAACATTTTCGAAGAAGGTACACCTGAATCTACTTATTTTCTAATTTTAAGTCAAATTTCACAACGAAAAAACGACATGGAGGAGAGCTATCACGATTCAAAAAAGGCTATTGCCGATCAGAAAAATCTGAGGTTTGCCCACACAAACGGCAGTGTCAAAAAATAGAGCGTATTTTTTAATGCAAATAACCATTGAGAAAAGTTGGAGAAGCCAAAAAGTAGCTAACGAAAATTTAGCTTGAAAAATAGTGCATTTTTGTCAATATCGCTCAACGTAATTTGAAAAATTTTTTATAAATGTTTGCCTACACAAACGACTTTTTAAAAAGTTGCAGTCACCTATTATCTACGAAAAACCGTTATCAAAAGTAACAAAAGCCATATACAATTTTTTGGAAAATCGATTTGAAGATTTTGCCATATCAAAATGCAGGTCAAAAAATTAATTTCAACAAAACTACATGTTATGTATATCAAACGAAAGCTAATTCACTGCTGAACAACCTTTCTTCAAGAACAAAGACCTGAAAACGTGACTGAAAACTTTCACTGCCCAAAGTCAGTTATTCGGAGCGCCACCTTAAAAGATTCTCTGAAAAAAGTTAGCTAAAGCGCCCTCAAGGAATTTTCGCGAAATGCTATATAAACACACATTTTGGAGGAAAATTGGTTTTTTGGTCAAAATTTTTTATTTGCTTAAAAGATTCTCTGAAAAAAGCTAGCTAAAGCGCCCTCAAGGAATTTTCGCGAAATGCTATATAAACACACATTTTGGAGGAAAATTGATTTTTTGGTCAAAATTTTTTATTTGCTTAAAAGATTCTCTGAAAAAAGTTAGCTAAAGCGCCCTCAAGGAATTTTCGCGAAATGCTATATAAACACACATTTTGTAGGAAAATTGATTTTTTGGTCGAAAATTTTTTATTTGCTTAAAAGATTCTCTGAAAAAAGTTAGCTAAAGCGCCCTCAAGGAATTTTCGCGAAATGCTATATAAACACACATTTTGGAGGAAAATTAATTTTTTGGTCGAAAATTTTTTATTTGCTTAAGGTAGCGCTCAGCAACAGAACTCATGTTTGGCGCTCAGCTCATGCAATAAATAGCAATACCACTTTAATTGTATATCAAAGAGACATCAAAAAAACCTATTTACAATACAGTTCAGCACTTTAATGTGAATGTGTCAAATTTTATGACCATGTCAAATTTCCTATTCACACTAATTTTGTTTTTGACCTAGCTCAGCGAAACTTCAACCAATTTTGATGATCTTGGTATCAATAGAAAGATTTCTCCAAAATCTAGACGTGACTGATCTTCAATTTTTCATTTTTATTTTTGATTTTGCAAAAAATCGATTTTTCAAAAATCAGTCGTGTTTGAGCGACTACAAAAAGTGCTGCGGGCCAAAATTTGAAAATCGAAAAACTTTCACGTCTGCATTTATATTCTTTCTTTCATTGTGCAAATTTTCAACTCAATCGCAAACGGCAGCTGGGACCCAAATCCAAAAAAAGTAGTCCATTTCGCTACGCAAAAATGTAAGGTTTGCCCACACGTTTCACTTTTTCAAAAATTAGACCTTTCCTAGGACTGCATAATTCCGTTGAAAAAGTTACCAAAAGCCATACTCAATTTTTTAAGAAATTAAATCAAAAATTTGACATTTTCGAAGATTTATCAGCTTTGTAGGTTTTTCATTTTGGATTTGCTATTTTCACGGCTGAAGAACTCAGCGAAACTTCAACGTATTCTTAAGTTTAATACATCAATTTAAAGCTAAGAAACCGCATATTTCAATGATATGAGTAATCATTTTATATGGAAACAAAAATTTTTTTGCTACGGCTACAAAATTGTCCAAAAAATTTAAAAAAAATTTTTTATCACAATATGCACATCAAATGAAAGCTATTTTCATTTTGAACAACTTTCCTTCAAGACATTATGGTCAAAAATGTCGCTGAAAAATATTAAACGCCAAAGTCGGTTCCCCTGAGCGCCACCTTAAAAGATTCTCTGAAAAAAGTTAGCTAAAGCGCCCTCAAGGAATTTTCGCGAAATGCTATATAAACACACATTTTGGAGGAAAATTGGTTTTTTGGTCAAAATTTTTTATTTGCTTAAAAGATTCTCTGAAAAAAGCTAGCTAAAGCGCCCTCAAGGAATTTTCGCGAAATGCTATATAAACACACATTTTGGAGGAAAATTGATTTTTTGGTCAAAATTTTTTATTTGCTTAAAAGATTCTCTGAAAAAAGTTAGCTAAAGCGCCCTCAAGGAATTTTCGCGAAATGCTATATAAACACACATTTTGTAGGAAAATTGATTTTTTGGTCGAAAATTTTTTATTTGCTTAAAAGATTCTCTGAAAAAAGTTAGCTAAAGCGCCCTCAAGGAATTTTCGCGAAATGCTATATAAACACACATTTTGGAGGAAAATTAATTTTTTGGTCGAAAATTTTTTATTTGCTTAAGGTAGCGCTCAGCAACAGAACTCATGTTTGGCGCTCAGCTCATGCAATAAATAGCAATACCACTTTAATTGTATATCAAAGAGACATCAAAAAAACCTATTTACAATACAGTTCAGCACTTTAATGTGAATGTGTCAAATTTTATGACCATGTCAAATTTCCTATTCACACTAATTTTGTTTTTGACCTAGCTCAGCGAAACTTCAACCAATTTTGATGATCTTGGTATCAATAGAAAGATTTCTCCAAAATCTAGACGTGACTGATCTTCAATTTTTCATTTTTATTTTTGATTTTGCAAAAAATCGATTTTTCAAAAATCAGTCGTGTTTGAGCGACTACAAAAAGTGCTGCGGGCCAAAATTTGAAAATCGAAAAACTTTCACGTCTGCATTTATATTCTTTCTTTCATTGTGCAAATTTTCAACTCAATCGCAAACGGCAGCTGGGACCCAAATCCAAAAAAAGTAGTCCATTTCGCTACGCAAAAATGTAAGGTTTGCCCACACGTTTCACTTTTTCAAAAATTAGACCTTTCCTAGGACTGCATATTTCCGTTGAAAAAGTTACCAAAAGCCATACTCAATTTTTTAAGAAATTAAATCAAAAATTTGACATTTTCGAAGATTTATCAGCTTTGTAGGTTTTTCATTTTGGATTTGCTATTTTCACGGCTGAAGAACTCAGCGAAACTTCAACGTATTCTTAAGTTTAATACATCAATTTAAAGCTAAGAAACCGCATATTTCAATGATATGAGTAATCATTTTATATGGAAACAAAAATTTTTTTGCTACGGCTACAAAATTGTCCAAAAAATTTAAAAAAAAATTTTTATCACAATATGCACATCAAATGAAAGCTATTTTCATTTTGAACAACTTTCCTTCAAGACATTATGGTCAAAAATGTCGCTGAAAAATATTAAACGCCAAAGTCGGTTCCCCTGAGCGCCACCTTAAAAGATTCTCTGAAAAAAGTTAGCTAAAGCGCCCTCAAGGAATTTTCGCGAAATGCTATATAAACACACATTTTGTAGGAAAATTGATTTTTTGGTCAAAAATTTTTTATTTGCTTAAAAGATTCTCTGAAAAAAGTTAGCTAAAGCGCCTTCAAGGAATTTTCGTGAAATGCTATATAAACGCACATTTTGGAGGAAAATTGATTTTTTGGTCGAAAATTTTTTATTTGCTTAAAAGATTCTCTGAAAAAAGTTAGCTAAAGCGCCCTCAAGGAATTTTCGCGAAATGCTATATAAACACACATTTTGGAGGAAAATTAATTTTTTGGTCGAAAATTTTTTATTTGCTTAAAAGATTCTCTGAAAAAAGTTAGCTAAAGCGCCCTCAAGGAATTTTCGCGAAATGCTATATAAACACACAGTTTGGAGGAAAATAGATTTTTTGGTCGAAAATTTTTTATTTGCTTAAAAGATTCTCTGAAAAAAGTTAGCTAAAGCGCCCTCAAGGAATTTTCGCGAAATGCTATATAAACACACATTTTGGAGGAAAATTGGTTTTTTGGTCAAAATTTTTTATTTGCTTAAAAGATTCTCTGAAAAAAGTTAGCTAAAGCGCCCTCAAGGAATTTTCGCGAAATGCTATATAAACACACATTTTGGAGGAAAATTGATTTTTTGGTCAAAATTTTTTATTTGCTTAAAAGATTCTCTGAAAAAAGTTAGCTAAAGCGCCCTCAAGGAATTTTCGCGAAATGCTATATAAACACACATTTTGTAGGAAAATTGATTTTTTGGTCGAAAATTTTTTATTTGCTTAAAAGATTCTCTGAAAAAAGTTAGCTAAAGCGCCCTCAAGGAATTTTCGCGAAATGCTATATAAACACACATTTTGAAGGAAAATTGATTTTTTGGTCGAAAATTTTTTATTTGCTTAAAAGATTCTCTGAAAAAAGTTAGCTAAAGCGCCTTCAAGGAATTTTCGCGAAATGCTATATAAACACACATTTTGGAGGAAAATTGATTTTTTGGTCGAAAATTTTTTATTTGCTTAAAAGATTCTCTGAAAAAAGTTAGCTAAAGCGCCCTCAAGGAATTTTCGCGAAATGCTATATAAACACACATTTTGGAGGAAAATTGATTTTTTGGTCGAAAATTTTTTATTTGCTTAAAAGATTCTCTGAAAAAAGTTAGCTAAAGCGCCCTCAAGGAATTTTCGCGAAATGCTATATAAACACACATTTTGGAGGAAAATTGGTTTTTTGGTCAAAATTTTTTATTTGCTTAAAAGATTCTCTGAAAAAAGTTAGCTAAAGCGCCCTCAAGGAATTTTCGTGAAATGCTATATAAACACACATTTTGGAGGAAAATTGATTTTTTGGTCAAAATTTTTTATTTGCTTAAAAGATTCTCTGAAAAAAGTTAGCTAAAGCGCCCTCAAGGAATTTTCGCTAAATGCTATATAAACACACATTTTGTAGGAAAATTGATTTTTTGGTCGAAAATTTTTTATTTGCTTAAAAGATTCTCTGAAAAAAGTTAGCTAAAGCGCCCTCAAGGAATTTTCGCGAAATGCTATATAAACACACATTTTGGAGGAAAATTAATTTTTTGGTCGAAAATTTTTTATTTGCTTAAAAGATTCTCTGAAAAAAGTTAGCTAAAGCGCCCTCAAGGAATTTTCGCGAAATGCTATATAAACACACATTTTGGAGGAAAATTAATTTTTTGGTCGAAAATTTTTTATTTGCTTAAAAGATTCTCTGAAAAAAGTTAGCTAAAGCGCCCTCAAGGAATTTTCGCGAAATGCTATATAAACACACATTTTGGAGGAAAATTAATTTTTTGGTCGAAAATTTTTTATTTGCTTAAAAGATTCTCTGAAAAAAGTTAGCTAAAGCGCCCTCAAGGAATTTTCGCGAAATGCTATATAAACACACATTTTGGAGGAAAATTAATTTTTTGGTCGAAAATTTTTTATTTGCTTAAAAGATTCTCTGAAAAAAGTTAGCTAAAGCGCCCTCAAGGAATTTTCGCGAAATGCTATATAAACACACATTTTGTAGGAAAATTGATTTTTTGGTCGAAAATTTTTTATTTGCTTAAAAGATTCTCTGAAAAAAGTTAGCTAAAGCGCCCTCAAGGAATTTTCGCGAAATGCTATATAAACACACATTTTGTAGGAAAATTGATTTTTTGGTCAAAAATTTTTTATTTGCTTAAAAGATTCTCTGAAAAAAGTTAGCTAAAGCGCCCTCAAGGAATTTTCGCGAAATGCTATATAAACACACATTTTGGAGGAAAATTGATTTTTGGTCGAAAATTTTTTATTTGCTTAAAAGATTCTCTGAAAAAAGTTAGCTAATGCGCCCTCAAGGAATTTTCGCGAAATGCTATATAAACACACATTTTGGAGGAAAATTAATTTTTTGGTCGAAAATTTTTTATTTGCTTAAAAGATTCTCTGAAAAAAGTTAGCTAAAGCGCCCTCAAGGAATTTTCGCGAAATGCTATATAAACACACATTTTGGAGGAAAATTGATTTTTTGGTCGAAAATTTTTTATTTGCTTAAAAGATTCTCTGAAAAAAATTAGCTAAAGCGCCCTCAAGGAATTTTCGCGAAATGCTATATAAACACACATTTTGAAGGAAAATTAATTTTTTGGTCGAAAATTTTTTATTTGCTTAAAAGATTCTCTGAAAAAAGTTAGCTAAAGCGCCCTCAAGGAATTTTCGCGAAATGCTATATAAACACACATTTTGGAGGAAAATTAATTTTTTGGTCGAAAATTTTTTATTTGCTTAAAAGATTCTCTGAAAAAAGTTAGCTAAAGCGCCCTTAAGGAATTTTCGCGAAATGCTATATAAACACACATTTTGGAGGAAAATTGATTTTTTGGTAGAAAATTTTTTATTTGCTTAAAAGATTCTCTGAAAAAAGTTAGCTAAAGCGCCCTCAAGGAATTTTCGCGAAATGCTATATAAACACACATTTTGGAGGAAAATTAATTTTTTGGTCGAAAATTTTTTATTTGCTTAAAAGATTCTCTGAAAAAAGTTAGCTAAACCGCCCTCGAGGAATTTTCGCGAAATGCTATATAAACACACATTTTGGAGGAAAATTGATTTTTTGGTCGAAAATTTTTTATTTGCTTAAAAGATTCTCTGAAAAAAGTTAGCTAAAGCGCCCTCAAGGAATTTTCGCGAAATGCTATATAAACACACATTTTGGAGGAAAATTGATTTTTTGGTCGAAAATTTTTTATTTGCTTAAAAGATTCTCTGAAAAAAGTTAGCTAAAGCGCCCTCAAGGAATTTTCGCGAAATGCTATATAAACACACATTTTGGAGGAAAATTAATTTTTTGGTCGAAAATTTTTTATTTGCTTAAAAGATTCTCTGAAAAAAGTTAGCTAAAGCGCCCTCAAGGAATTTTCGCGAAATGCTATATAAACACACATTTTGTAGGAAAATTGATTTTTTGGTCAAAATTATTTCAAAATTATATGAAAACAGTTAAATTAAGCTACCGTAGATTGCCCCAGTGCATCTCTGGTTATACGATTTATTATGTTACTATGACAAATAAAAAAACTGAAAAAACAACACAATACATTGATGACCAGATAAAAAGAACTAGAAAAACATCAACAGTCTAGCAACAGAACAAATTCTAAGAAAAGTCAAATAACAAAACAATTACTGACACAGACTGAATAAACTTGTCAGCTAAATACAGTACGCAAGGTTCACAGTTAATTTGCTAGTCAGTTTTGGGTCAAAAACTTTAATGGGCTGACGTATGAGTTTGGCATCACGGCGTTAGCTGACTTGAAAGAGGACACAACGACCACAGAATCATACTGAGCAAGATCAAGATGACTTGAATCAATCTGCTGGATCACCACTGGAATGTTTCTCAACGGTTCCTGGATGGCTTTTGGTCCGATCTGCTTCATGCGCACATTATACAAAATTTTATCAATTTCCATCCGGACAAAAAACTTTTCGTCTTCGTCAAAATTCTTCATGGCTCGAGCAACGGAAACGCCGTAGTTGTAATCACCATCATCTTGACGAGTTGACGAAGCATTAGAAGCCCTCTCCATGTGCTCCAGCATTTTTGTTTCAAACAGTTTCTCTGATTTGGATTTCGTTGACTTCTTTCGTGGCGGATCTTGATCTTTGGAATAGCTGGGTAGGTCATAGGACAGTTTTCGCTTGGGGTATTTGAAATCATCATCATTAGATGACTCCAGCAACAGGAGCTGATCAGACAAAGGGGAACAAACCGGTTGCGTATTTGCTATATCGTCCTCGAATTCATCTAGGCAGCTAGCGACGGGAGAAGCAGGAGGGCAGTAGTTGCTGACAGTTCTAAAACAATAAAAAATATAAACTTAGTCAATGAAATACAACATCTATGTAACTTCGACAACAAAACTCAATACAGTTACAAGCTCCCTATTCTTTAATATACAGTTAGGATTTTGTAGGCAACGTAAATTAGCAATGTTTTCCAGAAGCCACTATCTTAAATTTTAGACAACTTGAATATATGGTTAAGCGCCGTCGGCCACATTCTGGTATTTACACTTACAATCTATCGCTACATTTTGATTAAATTTTGTATTTCAGAAACCTAGAGCTGCCGGTTCAACATTCTATAACTACAAAGGCTTCCATTCTTTGGTACTGCTGGCTGTTTGTGATGCGAACTATAAGTTCACATTGGTTGATATTGGGCAAACTGGAAGAGCTAGCGATGGCGGCGAGTTTTTTGGAAAGGCTCTGTTGTCTGGCAAGCTTCAATTGCCCGCACCACAGGAACTGCCGTACACCGATACAGCCATACCTCACTTTTTCGTAGCGGATGAAGCCTTCCCGCTCAACACTTATATGCAGAGGCCGTTTCCCGGAAAAACCTTGACGGAGGAAAAAGCAATCTTCAATTATCGTCTCAGTCGTGCGCGTCGAATAATTGAAAATGTTTTTGGAATCATGGTTGCGCGGTGGAGAATTTTCCGCCAACCAATAATCAGCTCGTTGACAAATGCAGAAAATATTGTCAAGGCAGCTGTGTGTCTGCATAATTTCTGCAAATGCGGTGCTGACTCGATGGTCTACTGCCCGCCTACTTTTGTTGACCACAAAAACGCATACGGTGACGTGGAACCAGGGGATTGGAGATTGGAAGCTGAATCTTCGGAAACAAATGCATTTCGCTCGATTCCTGGAGGGTCAAATAATTACAGCAGCAACGCAGCCACTGTCAGAGAGACCCTGAAAGATTTTTTCCTTAGTCCCGCAAGATCTGTCACCTGGCAACTAGAAGCTGTTCGCAAGGGCCGCCTCAACAAGAGTCGAGTTGAAGTCGATGACTAAAACGAATGGCAGTCTGAAGGAATACCCCATGTCATAACCATAGATGCACATAGGGGATGTAGGGGTGTATCCACTCCCCCTTCCCTGAGGGGGTTGGCAACCCCCCCTTCAGACATCCGGCACCCCCCCTCGACCCCGCACCCCCCCCCCTCTGCTGGCCAAAAAAGTGCCCCAAAAATGCGTAGAAAATGGCAAAATCGAAAACAATTTTCGCCTGCGGCCAAAAAAGCATCCCAAAAATGAGCAGAAAATAGAAAAATTGTAAAAAAACTTTCAGCAATCGCCGAAAAAAGCCTAAAACCACCCCCCTTTCGCCTGGGGTCGGGCACCCCCCTCGCCGAATTCCCTCGTGCATATAACTATTTCTGAACGCTGTCTGTTTATTGTTGATCGATATTGTTTAAAAACAATAGCTCTTTACGTGGGCAGCAGTAGCGGATCTAGGCAGCGGGATCGGTGTGGCCGTACGCGCGCCTACACAAAATTTTTGAGTGAAATTGCAGACAAGGGTCACCCCTTCGGCTTTTTATAGTTTGGCCAAAAACAGCTTGCTCTTAAAGAAAATTTACAAAAATTTTCGAAACATCCCCCCCGAAATTTCATCCTGGATTCGCCCCTGCAGGGCATATTCGAAGTTTGACTCAGCTTCGTATAATGCGTATCGGTTAGTAATACTTTTTTCACTTTTTGTCTTCACAAAATACCAAGTGAGACTTGGAATTATGCATTTTCTATAATGTTAATTTTCTTACTTTGAATAAAGTTTCGCGTTTGACAATCAAACTAGTAATCTGACTTAACTTGCCACAAGATGTTAACACACGGTGATTACTTAGATAATACTACTAGTTTTTCCCTGAGACAACGAAAGCCCTAACCCCCTAACCCCCGATAGCTCCGGCGCAGAAATCCTCAGCTGCATATTACCTGTGTCTACAACCTCAACAAAAATCAAGTTAAGTTCATACTTGTTCTTAAGACACAGGGACAAGGGCAAGGACAGATTTTTGTCAAATGCAGTTAAAAATTGTAGTAATCGCTTTAGCTATTATGTTTGCTGGTAAAACTGGGCTTGATTTTATCTTGTTTCATGCAAAAAATAATTTGAAACTGTTATTTTCTTTTATCTCTTAAAAATAAACATCTAAATATTAACTTTCTTTAAAACTATTAAGGGCACAAGGCACAAGGCTTAAACAAGAAAGTGGTGTGTGAGCATGTTTTTTATGTTACCCTAAAGTAAGATTGGTGCAGTTGGCGGCACACATGTGCAGCCGAGGAAGTCTGGGGGGGGAGCCGTCAACCGGGGGGGAGGGTGCGGAGCAACTTTTCCGGCCGTTTTTGCTTCGTGAGCCACCGATTTTTGCTCCTGAGCCACCGATTTTTGCTTCAGGAGCTACCTTCAAAACATTCTGGGGGGGAGCGGACCCGTCTGGGGGGAAGCGAGGTCGGGTTGGGGGGGGGAGCAATCCCCCCCAATCCACCCCCCACGCCCATGTATGGTTGGCGGTAAAATTTTAGTTGAAAAACGTTGCTAAACTGCTTAATAGCTGAAGTATTATAAAGCTCAAACTTAAACGTATTTAGTGTAGTGAACCAAATAAGTCCTTACAATGTTACAAGCTCGAGTTTAGCTATGCGGCCAGGATAACCTTGCGTCGGGTCGGTAGAAAAGCTCGAGAATAGAATAACTCGACCATAGCAGATCTCACTCACGGGGGGGGGGGGGAATATCCGGCTAAAAAATTTCAGATCTCTGATTCTGCTTATTATTATAAATGTTACTCCCCCAAGGCACCTCTACCTCACATAACAACAACTAAGCTTGAAGGCACACTTTTGGTTCAGTGCATTTGTCACTTGTCAATGTATTTACATAGGCATATTTGTAGGCTGAAGTACGCAAAAAGCCGATAAATCGTAACGAATCAGGCGATAATTCGTAATGATATGTGCAAATCATATGAAAACGTACGTAAAACCATGGTTTTTAAAAACCACCGTGGTGATACTGTGGTGATCTCCAATGAATTTTGTTTAAACGCTGCTTCTGATAGTTTGGTAATGGGTCAAGGTTAGTTATTCGGAGCGCAATTTTGCAGTCAAAAAACGAAGAAAAACTTCCTTGCGCATTTTCATGTGATCCTTCAAAAACAGCATGTAGGAATATAAAGGCCAAGTATTGTCTTTCGGAGGTCCGGGATCTCCACTTCGACTTTTTTGTCGTCGCACGACGTTGCCGAAGTAGTCGCGCAAATAGTTCCAGCGACCTTCACAAGTTTTCACTAAAATTAAAAAGCAAACATATATACAGTATACCAAGAGTACATAATAGGAAGAGAATGACACTCTTCCTATTATGCCTACGGGCGCGGGTCCAATGCGCAGCGCGAAATAGCCCGTTTATGTACGGTTTTGAGGGGGGGTACCCCCCCTCAACTGAAGACCCCGTACTCAACTGAGGGGGGGGGGTACCCCGTGCTCAACTGAGGGGGGGGTACCCCGTCTTCAGTTGAGGGGGGGTACCCCCCCTCATTTCAAGACACTGACAAAGTCTTTGCGCTACCCCCCCCCTTCAGTTCAGTACCCCGTCTTCAGTTGAGGGGGGGTACACCCCCTCATTTCAGCACATCAACAAAAGTCCTTGTCAGTGTCTTGAAATGAGGGGGGGTACCCCCCCCCCCTCAGTTGAGCACGGGGTCTTCAGTTGAGGGGGGGTACCCCCCCTCAAAACCGTACATAAACGGGCTATTTCGCGCTGCGCATTGGACGCACGCCCGTAGGCATAATAGGAAGAGTGTCATACTCTTCCTATTATGTACTCTTGAGTATACATATAGTAGGCTCGGTTCCGGTTCCATCCGGTTCCAGCGAAAATGATCCCATCTCATATATACATGTTAAGTTATACGCTACAGCTACATGTTTGTAAGCTTCAAATCTAGAGAATGTCAACTGCTAGTCCTGCAGTTAAAGTAAATATTGTCATCTACATTAGTGCCATCTGAGTGGGTTTGTTTTTTAAATGGATGTAAATATATAAATCTCTCATAGCATTTACCTGAAAATATGCGGGACTTTCTTGAGCTAAGTTTTTAACATAAGTTTAATTGTTATTAATCAGGTTAAAATTAAAGTTTGATGCTTAACTTAGTTCAAGTTCAAGTTTTGTTTTAATTAATTAACTTCCAGTCTCACCATCGCTCTCCATTTCTTCAGCAATTTCGACCCACGCATTTTTAACAGTTTGGCGATTAGCGTGTTCTGGAAGCTTTGCGTTGTATAGAAATTCACGCTGCTGAACAGCATGGATCAAATTCTCATTGAATCTGACGTCGGACTCACTGAAACAAACGTACATATGTATGTATATTATTATAAAATCAGACGACCTTGCACGACTGTTCAGTGAAAAGTAAAACATTCTAATTCTTGGATATTTTTAAATTATATGTGAAGGTAAAAATTTTCGGCAAGTTTCATCAAAGGTGGAGCAGCATACAGTTTGCAATGAAGTCGGAAAGTCGAAAAAATGCTGTTTTAAAAACCTATTCGCACGTAACACGGTCCGCTTCTGCACGTATATATATGTATATACATGCTGTAAACACACGTAATGTTAGGCTATGTCTGTATCATGTTACATTATATCATACCTGTCTTGAAAAAACAGTGCAATAACCAACGTCAATAACTAACTGCACGCTGCTAAATTCACAGCGTGCATCTAGAATCTAGTTATTGCACTGCTGTAGGCGTGCATCTTAGTCATTGACTTATTGCACTGTATATTTCAAAACAGATATAACATGTGTAGGTTATAGCACGATGTAGAGTGCACTCAGTAATTTATACGCACTGTTACGTGAAGCTCCAAGTGCATGAACGAGTGCGCGCAGCGCACGAGTTTATGCACGCGGGCTTCACGTGCCAGTGCAAATGATTGCTGAGTGCACGCTACAAAGTATTATAATGTACTTTTGTTATAACTGTTTTGAAATAACAGTGCAATAACTAAGATGCACGCCTACAGCAGTGCAATAACTAAGATGCACGCCTACAGCAGTGCAATAACTAAATTATACGGCACGCTGCGAATCTAGCAGCGTGCACTTAGTTATTGTCGTTAGTTATTGCACTGTTATTTTAAGACAGGTATGATATAAAAGTATGTTATATCGCTTTGTAATGTGCACTCAGCACCTATTCGCACTAACACGTGCAGCCCGCATGCATAAACTCGTGCGTTAAACACTGCGTGCATAAACTCGTTTATGCAGTTGGCGCTTCACGTTACATCATGCTATAACTTACACTTATACACTGTCATAAGACAAAAAAATTCTTACCGCGAAGCTGCGGCATGGGATTTTCCAGGGTTGACTTGACTGCCTGTGACTGTTGAAGCTCCTTTTCTCAGTTCAGACATAGCTTTCAAATAAGGATAGACGGTCCAATCTCAGACAAATCCTATAATAACATATTTACGATATACTATCAACAATACTATACTATTCGGTATATATCTGCATACGTGGGCAGCTGGCAGCTGACGAATTCTGAATTCTGGGGGAGGGGGGGTGCGGAGCAACTTTTCCAGCCATTTTTGTTTTGGCGTCGTTAGGTGCATTCAGGACGTTCTGGGGGGGGGGGTGAAGCACCTGTCTGTGGGGGGGGGGGTGAAGTTGCCTTCTAGGGGGTAAAAACCCTCGAAACCCCCCACGCCTATATGTATAAGCTACTACACTATACTGTACTACTCTACTGTACTGTATACTATATATAAATATGTTACAGTATGCAGTATCAACAACTGTCAGGGTTGCCCGACCTTGGGATCCTGACGAAAATTTTTTACGTCACGTCGCTGATTCTAAGTACACCCTAACGGCCCCTTGCCTGAGGGCCGTCAAAATCGAGTTATACTTGCAGCCGTTATGTTCAATCAGTCAAATCATTGCGAAAAAAAGTCACGCCACCTGCAAGTACAATCAAACACACGTAAAACAGCAAGGCAACAAACAACAGCAATACCAACGAAATGTATTTACATGACACTTACTCGTCGAGTGCAGCTTCCGAGTGTTATGTTAAACAGCACTGCGCACTGTAGCACAAGAAGAGCCGATTCAAAACTAATAGAACGATTGTGTTAGCAGGACATTATCTGAAATGGACATACCAATGAATATGTGGAAACCAATTGACGCTCACGTTTTTAAACTATATTAAAGGCCGATTCACACGCTTGGCACACACATGGCGATTTTTTTCAATTTTTAGACCGAATTTGTTCAACTGAAGACGTATCAAAAAAATTTTTGACAAAAACTGAAAAAAATTGGAACGTCACATCAAACCATATAGACATGTATGGGAAGGGGGACATCCTCCCAAAATCGAGGGGTCGGGGGGGAGGGTCCCGAAAATTTGGGCAAAATTTAGTAAAAATGGCACTTCTTTGGAAAAATTTTGCAAAATTTAGGGTATTTTTAGCCGCTCACGGGGGGAGGGTCCCCAAAATTTGGCCAGAGAGGCCCCGCCAAAATTTGGATTTCGTTACATGTATGCATCAGACAGTGCAATATATACACAAGTAAATGTAGCATAACATACTCGTGTAGACTTTGAAATTGCAGCTGAAAATTGAAATTTGACATCTTGACCCGGTTTTATCGCAATGCAAAATTTTAGCTTCTTGTTGATTGTCTATGGAGTTGACTGAGTTAAACCAAAATTTAATTTTTTAATAGAATGAATGCCACATCAAAAGTTTAGTGAAATCAACTTACTAATTGGCTTCGGTGCTGTTATCTTTAACTTTTAAAACAGAATAAAACGTTAACCCGCTAGCTTAAACAGTAAAGCGTCCGGCTGATGAGCGGAAATTTGGTGGTACAAGTCCACGCTGACATGTAGCAGTTCTTTTGGTTTACCGCGTGCAACCAAATTTGGACACAACTAGACTCATAACTCTTGTATGTAATCGAAGTATTCCAGCATTATGCAACACAGGAAATTTTATCTGCCAGAAATAGCGTAGAGAATTGAAAAAATTATGATTACATATAATACTACGCTACGCGACGCCTATGGGAACCCCATGAAAAATAAAATTGGGAGCATGCTCACAGAATTATCTTATACAACAATACAAATATGTTAAGAACATAATTCTGCGCTAATTAATTGCATTAAAATTAGCACAGACGTTTTGTGGGTCTAAATTTAAAACGAGCAAACAAACACTAGCTTGAGCTTCGCATTAGACCGGGTCACCGGGTCACCGGGTCAGGGGGTCTACCGGGTCACCGGGTCACCGGGTCAGAAGAAAGTGACCCGGTTTCATCTCTGCAACATAGGGTTCAAATTCGCCTACTAAGACCTACAATTACAAAAAAACAGTTCGAAGAGCTGTTCACTAGAATAAACTGGTCACGTTATATAGCCCCAGGATTTGGTAGTTCATCATGTGGTATCCCATATAATTTTGTGGGCATAATAGGTATATATGCCACATTTATGCCGCTAATGCATTTTTTCCAAGGTTCCCAAGGTTCAGTAATTGTGTGTCGAATTTCATTCGGGTTGAATTCTCATGTAGAATGTAAACTCAAAAATGCAATTTGAGAAAACATATTGCAAAGTCGTTTAGAAGTTTAAAAATTTGAAACTGAGCGTCAAAATATACGGTATTGGCACCCAAACCTTTGAAAAAAATCATCATGTTCAAATTTGAAATTAGTACGTATATACTGTTCATAGTACATAATTTTTTACCTATTGAATCGTGTGCGTGTCAAGTTCTCACGTAGACTTTGAAGGCAAGTTGAAATTTGAGAAAACATGACGGTTTAAAACTAATATTAAACTGTAAGGACAAAAAGTTTTCGAAAAAATGAATTTGAATAAAATTTTCCTTTCACTTGCTTTGTTAGATCAAATTTGGGCATTGGAGACGTACAGGAAATTTTTTTCGGCAGGGCGATAAAAACCAAAGAAGAGACTCTTGTGTACAATTTCGCTTAGCGAGAAAAGGCTACCTATGTACTTAAAAATTGGGCAATGAATATGTGTTTTTAAGTCGGCGGCAGCCCGCCTCCCCCCTCCCTCCCCGAAAAGTACAAAATTTTTTTAATTTAGGCTGCGCTGCAAGCGGCACACTTTCAGATTTTCCCTCTGATTTAAAAGGAGTTAAAGCCTCCATTTGCAGCCATAAAACCTGACATCTCATAAAAATCTGGACATTTTCGTAAATTTCAAAACTGATATTTGATGAGATTGAACAATAAATAAACTACTTACCTATTTGTGAGCGAAAAATTACACTAAGTACAAACTGAGAATCCGCAAAATGTAATTACCGCAATGCGCAATCGCAAATTATAACATGTCATAACAAATAACAAAACAGCGGAGCAGGCAGTCCCTGCGTACGTACGTACATGTACGCAGTACATACATGCGAGATCTGAAACATTTTTTCACTAGGTGGCCCATATGATCACGATTGGCCGCCAAATTATCACGTGCTAAGTCTCGCCGCATTTTTATTGGTCGTATTATTACGGACACGGACAAAAGTTGAGCTCGAGTCAACTGTGTTTACGGACATCCGGACAGCGTTCACGGACATTTCCGGACAACTTCTTCCGGACATCCGGACAACTATGAACCATTCGCTCTTTACGGACACACAGACATTTCCAGACGTCCGTACAACTATGAATCCACCTACCCTTCCGGACACGGACACGGACTCGGACAGGGACAGCCCTTACCGACTACTATGAACCGGGCTTAAATCCGTCCTGTGAAGTGACACCCTGGTACAAAGAAAAAAATGTAAAAAAACTACTGAAAAAGCTCAAAACAAAATTCAGACGCATATTGTAATCTAAAAAAAATATTAGTCTATATTCGATTTTAGTACAAACTAATCAAAAACATAGGTCATATATTTTTCAAAGCTCAGTTGAGAAACCTTGGTCTTGAAAGTTTTGACTGAAGGACTACTCACGATGTCATCCTGAGGGAGTTCCACACGGATACAATTCTAACATTAAAAAATATTTTCTACAGTCAAGTTTGCAGCGAGGTGCCACTTAGGCCGTGTTTACATTGAGCTTTTTTTCGACGTTTCCGGCATTTTTTCAGCTGCTCGAGCAGCTGGAAAAAAGCTGGAGCAGCTGGAAAAAAGCTGGAGCAGCTGAAAAAAAGCTGGAACTGCAGTGTTGTCATGGCAACGGAGCAGCTAGTCTATAGTGTGTAACACCGTACGTTCCGGATCTTAATTAAGTACTCACTTACTTAGTGAGCAACCCCACGCCAGTACTTTGAACCTAAATTATATTGTCTAAATGAGACAAAGTTAAAATAATAAAACTAACTTTATTAGTCGAATGACTTTCCACCAGACTTTCCACGGCGACAAAACGATGTTATATTATCACGGTCCTCAACAATACCACTGGCTATGGCCAAGTCCGACTTCCGGGTAGTTTCCAACCGACAAGGTTTGAAGGTGGTTATGAAAGATTTGTGAGCTCCTGCCAGCTAATGACAATGCTAGTTCCGTAAAAATGGCCCCCACAACGTTCGCTAGCAGCTGTTTTTAAAGATGGCAATAGACCAGACGGCGACTACCAGTGGCGAGAAAAATGTTTTATCAAAAATCATGAGAAATCATCAGGCTAGATAATTTGGAATGCTAATCAACTTGTTTAGACTTCAACAATTGTAGAATTTAAAATAATGGGAATGCATATTTACTAGAATGATTTTTAAAGCAATAAAAATATGAATATACGTATTACATCACTCCCTCCTTTGAGGTTTTGACTCCGACAAAACAAAGCAAGTTAACATCAAAACAAAGTAAATAACTGAACGGATAACATATAATTGTTCATTTAGCGTGTTGCAGTTTCCTTAGGTATCGAGCAACGATCAGCCAAAGATCAGCTGCAGTTGCGGTATTTGTTCCAGTAGTATACGCATCAGTCTCAGGACTCCTTTTGCGGCCAGTGTGATGCCATTGTAGGAGTTGATCATAATCTGAGGTTCGTCGATGGTGGACATTGGCAGGATAGTAGGGGAATAGCCTTCTGCTGCTGAGTGCAGAATTGAGCGAGCTTCCCCAACCAAATGACTGTAACTGTCCATCCGAGGCGGCATTTCGTTGATAAATGTCTTGGCAGCGAAACGGTGAGCTAAGAGTTCAAATAAATTTCGGTATCGCTGGAACAGTTGCGCAGAGTTCTCACAGGCTAAAAGGTCGTCTGTGCCCACTAGCAGAATAACGATGGTGTACTTGTAGGGTTCCGGTACATTGTTGGCCAAGAGGTGGTAAAGGGACTTGCTGTGACTGTCGCACTCCAGTTCGAGCCTCGGGATCTTGTAGACACTTGCTTCATTGTTGTGGAATTGCAATCGTCCAGCCAGCGCCGTGTCAGTGACTATAAGCATGCGATCGAACGGACTTACGCGCAGGAGTAACAAGTAACAAAGCTGGGACATGCTCGACGTTGCCGCTGAGTAACGGCTGGTTCAGCAGCGTTTCCAGCAAGACCTCGTCGCAGTGATAGAGTTCCTCGGTCAGGTTGGCATAGCGGGGTGTGTCACGGGTCAGGGTATGGACGCATTTGGGTATTGCACGAAGGGTCAGCCGGAAGGCCATTGACTTCTCAACGCGGGAATGCATATTTACTAGAATGATTTTTAAAGCAATAAAAATATGAATATACGTATTACAAGTGACCGCCATACTTATCCGCTTTTTTCAGCTGCTCCAGCTTTTTTCCAGCTGCTCCAGCTTTTTTCCAGCTGCTCGATCAGCTGAAAAAATGCCGGAAACGTCGAAGAAAAGCTCAATGTAAACACGGCCTAACTTATAGGTGTGTCCTCTGGTGGAAGTCGCTGGGCCCAAAGTAAAAAAGCTAAAAATTGGCCAAATTCGCCAGAAACGTCTAATTTTTGACCAAATTCAAACTTGGCCTTAATTTAGGCTTAGGGCCTAAGGCCGATTCACACGCTGAGATTTTACTGCGATTTTGCCGCAGCGTTTTCGTCGCTGCGGCAAAACGCACTGTCTGAACAGACGCAGCGATTTCAATGCGGAATGCATGCGTCTTGATTTTTCCGCAGCGTTTTAACCGCCAGACTGCAATTCGGCCTGCGATTTTAGTGCGGTTTGATGCTGCGGACGTGTTGCTTTCAACAATATTTGCAAAGCTGTTTCTCATATTTTTAAAACAGTAAAGACGCAGCAAAATAGTTTGCGAGTCGCAACGTTTGTTCAGACGCTGCGTTTTGTGTGCGACACCCTGCGTCAAGGCCGATTCACACGTTGCGATTTTGTCGCTGCGATTTTGACGCAAAACGCAAGACGCAGGGTGTCGCAAGCGAAACGCACCGTCTGAACAAGCTTTGCGGCCATAGTGCGTCTCGCAGGTCAGTTTGCTGCGTCTTCACTGTTACAAAAAAATGACAAAGTGCTAAGCAAAAATTTTTTAAACCAACACAAACGTAGCATCAAAACGCAATGAAATCGCAGGTCGAATTGCAGTCTGGCGTTTAAAACGCTGCGGCAAATTCAAGACGCAGGCATTCCGCACTAAAAACGCTGCGTCTGTTCAGACATTGCGTTTTGCTTGCGGCAAGCTGCGTTTTGCCGCAGCGGCAAAAACGCTGCGGCAAAATCGTCGTAAAATCGCAGCGTGTGAATCGGCCTTTAGGCTTAGTATCAGGCTTAGGCTTAGGTTCAGGCTTAGGCTCAGGCTTAGGTACTATAAAATCGAAATTTTCATTAAAAATCCGGGTTAAATGCAGTTGGGGGGGGGGGGGAAATAGTGGACCTATTTTTTTTAGTAGAGCACCTTGGGGGAAGCATTTTTGCTTCAAGAACCCCAATTTCATTTTTTGGATTTTTTGAGATATGACCCCCCGAAATCTGAACCATCAGTGAGGGACGTTTTCGCATTTTTTTTCCGAAGCCCTTGTTTTTTCCGTTCTAATCGTGTCTAAATGGTGTCAGATTACTGTTTACAATTTTTTAGAATCAAAACAAAGGCTATTTGACTGGGTTCCTACCGAAAAATTGGCCAAATTTACCAGAAACGTCCAATTTTTGACTAAATTCAAACTTGGCCTTAATTTAGGCTTGAGCTTAGGCTTAGGCTTAGGGCTTAGGCTTAGTATGGGGCTAAAGGCCGATTCACACGTTGCGATTTTACTGCGATTTTGCCGCAGCGTTTTCACCGCTGCGGCAAAACGCACTGTCTGAACAGACGCAGCGATTTCAATGCGGAATGAATGCGTCTTGATTTTTCCGCAGCGTTTTAAACGCCAGACTGCAATTCGGCCTGCGATTTCAGTGCGTTTTGACGCTTAGGTTCAGGCTTAGGCTTAGGCTCAGGCTTAGGCAATAAAAAAATCGAAATTTTCAGAAAAAATCCTGCCAGCTTAGCCTAGAGAATCCTGCCAACTAAGCCTAGACGATGCCTTAAAACATCATAACGCACTCAAAACTATCCAAAACCAAAGATTATAGCCATTTTTGGCTTCGAACTTTGGCCTACGTTCACTTCCAAAAACACTGAAAATGCAATTTTCAAGGGGTCATAGCTCAGAAAATCCAAATTTGTGGATAGGGGTTCTATTACAAAAAATGCTTCCCTTGAGGTGCTCTAATCCAAAAAATAGGTCCACTATTTTTCCCCCCCAACTGCACTTGATCCAAAAATCCTGCCAGCTTAGCCTAGAGAATCCTGCCAGCTTAGCCTAGAGAATCCTGCCAGCTAAGCCTAGACGATGCCTTAAAACATCATAACGCACTCAAAACTATCCAAAAACAAAGATCATAGCCATTATATTATATGATCGGAGATCATGTGTTACCTGTATGTCACACTGTAAATGATCTGGGCTTTTTGCTGAATAGTAATCAAAAATTTTCTAGTCATTGTGATAAACTTGTTAGTAAAGCCTCAAGAATATCATCTCTCGTCTACAAGGCTTTCAAAACGCGTGAACGTCGTTTTTTGGTCAAAATGTTTGAAACATACGTGAGACCAATTGCAGAATACGGCAGTGTCATATGGTCACCCTATCATTTGCAAGATATCGATAAAGTTGAGTCAATCCAACGTAAATTCACTAAAAGAATACCTGGATTAACAAACTTGTCGTATCCTGACCGTCTTAGAATACTCGGATTAAAACCGCTAGAGTATCGGATCAAGTGCAATTGTGGGGGGGGGGGAAATAGTGGACCTATTTTTTGGAGTAGAGCACCTTGGGGGAAGCATTTTTTGTAATAGAACCCCTATCCACAAATTTGGATTTTCTGAGCTATGACCCCTTGAAAAAGGCATTTTCAGTGTTTTTGGACGTGAACGTAGGCCAAAGTTCGAAGCCAAAATTGGCTATAATCTTTGTTTTCGGATAGTTTTAAGTGCGTTATGATGTTTTAAGGCATCGTCTAGGCTTAGTTGGCAGGATTCTCTAGGCTAAGCTGGCAGGATTTTTTCTGAAAATTTCGATTTTTTATTGCCTAAGCCTGAGCCTAAGCCTAAGCCTGAACCTAAGCCTAAGCCTAAGCCTGATAGTAAGCCTAAGTCTAAGCCCAAGCCTAAATTAAGGCCACGATTAGAACGCAAAAATCAAGGGCTTCGGAAAAAAAATTGTGAAACGTCCCTCACTGAGGGTTCAGATTTCGGGGGTCATATCTCAGAAAATTCAAAAAACGAAATAGGGATTCTTGAAGCAAAAATGCTTCCACCAAGGTGCTCTACTCAAAAAAATAGGTCCACTATTCCCCCCCCCAACTGCATTTAACCCAGAGTATCGAAGACTTGTGAATGATTTAGTGATGATATTTAAAATACTGTATGGTGAAAGTGGTTTAGATTTCAACGACTTTTTTGCGTATTCTCACTCTTTTTGGATCCGTGGTCACTGTCTAAAACTCGTAGTTCCAAAGTGTAAACTGCTGAGCAGCAAGTTTTTCTTTTCTTCACGGGTGGTAAAAGTTTGGAATTCATTACCTGTAAATGTCGTCGAATCATCCACAGTGTCAATCTTTCATAAACGATTAAATTCTGTAGATCTGTCCAGTTTCATGCGCGGGCGGGGGGTTAGATGACCAAATATTGGCCCTTCCCTGCAGGGTTGGCAGTCTCGGTCTCGGTCTCGTTCTCGTAAAAAACCCGAGACTAGGCTGGTCTCGGTCTCGGTCTCGGTCTCGGTAGCAAAACCGAGACCTGCCATAGGGTGGTCTCGGTATTTCAGATGAGACTTGAAGTTTTCAAAATTTTCCAGAATCACAAAGATTTTTTTTTACAATTTAAGTTTCCAAACAGAATGCCAAGCATGAAATGGTTAAAACTGTCTGCTGCAGAAGAATGTTAGTTCACCGGCAAACTCTGGCTACCTTCAAGTTTAAACTTTGTATATCAAGCTAGATTTTATATTAAAGTTTGAGCTAAAATGGGTTGTCTGTCTGACTTATCGATGTTGCATTTGTATGTGGAACCTCTTATGTTAAGCAGTAAAAATACTGACCATCATGTATATTCCAAATAGTGCTACCTTTGTAGCTGATTTGTAATTAAAAATTTGCTGGCTTCTGCGACTTTACTAATCTCGAATTGGGTGGCAGTTTAATTGAATTTCTTAAGCCCCAACCTCTCAACACATGTCAAAACATTAAGTATATATCTGAAAAAACCTAAGTACAATCAAATACTTTTTGGGCTGTGGAGTGGTGGGGGCATGAAATTTTCCCCCCACATAACTGTGACAGCGTGAGAAACTTTTCCGTGATGATGCTGCTATCACTTATCAGAACTTCCGATAGTATAGTGGTGCGGGAAAAAAAAACCCTATTTTCAACTTTTCGGGTCGTCCTGTGCTCCACATAAATCGGATCCATTAATGCTCGTGGCTGTTATAACGGCCATCTTTCGCCTAACTGTTGCACTAATAAAATGGATTGTAACCACTCACGTTTCTGAGTAATGAGTCTCGAAACCTCCGGGAAAAAAAACCCTATGCGGGAAAAAAAACCCTAATGCGGGGAAAAAAACCCTATCACTTTTTCTGGTTGTTCTATTAGCAGGGAATATAAACACAATTTCATCGTGTTCTACAACTCTTAGGCTGCAGTATGGACTAAAAAAACCGTTTCTGCGACATCCATGTGACTCACAATGATTCTTCAAAAATCGACCCGTTTTGGCAGAAATGACTTCTGCCCAAATAGGCATTTTTTCCGTATTTAAAAGCATTAAAAACAGATTTTTGCGCTTATTACGTGAGAAACAGCGGACAAACACCGCCCGCGTCTATCATTCTTGGATTTAATTGGTACGCAGCAGCTAAAACCTAAATATTGCAAAAAATGCCAAATTTTGGTGAAACATCATCAAAACAGGTTTCGTAAGGGGTGTCGGGGTATGGCCCAAAATGACAAAAAAACGACGTTTTGCGGCCGAATAAACGGTTTTAATGAACTCTACGCATGTTGTTAGCCCAGATGAACTAACTTTAGTAGCAACAATGGGTGAGTTTAGCAAAAAAATGCCGCCAAACAAAATAGGGTTTTTTTCCCCGCAATAGGGTTTTTTTTCCCGCACAAACTTTGACCAGTCACTGGTCAACCACAGCGTTTTTCACGGTTTTCGAGCTTCAAAAGTATAGAGGAAAGGTAACTCTCTTGAAAAATGCAAACGGCGTTAGTCAAAAGTGTTTTTGTGAAAAATTATGACAAGTCAAAAATTTGGAAAATTTTGTCACTTTGGAATTTTTCAACATGCAAAATTTTGAAATTTTATAAAAAACGCTACAGGCCTCAAAACTGCACAGAAATTGGTGTGGTAAGTCAGTTTGGGATGCGCTTTCCACCTGCATACTCAAAAAGGTCCTATGTCGTGAGGTTCGGCCAGGAAGCACTAGGGTTTTTTTCCCCGCAAAACGCGTAGGGTTTTTTTTCCCCGCACCACTATAGCACTACTGCACCAGCGCGGACGATTCTACGCTGGCACCTGAGTCAGCCTGCCAAAGTGAAAATATATATGTGTATGCAATACACTATAAAATGTGGTATACGAAGAAGTGTGCGAAACTTTTAAAAAATAACCAAAAGTTGACAAAACAGCGGGAAAATAATACTATTCTCCTGTTGTCACTCTCCTACTCTCATGCATCCGGTCGTTCCAATGTTAGGTTTCTCGCAACTTCGCAAGTCATACACTCATACAACCTAACCTAATCGTCACTTTTTTGTATATATTATATATACCTTAATAACTATTTTTTCACGTTTCAAAGTATCTCAAATTTTTAAAATTGAAACTTGAAAAAAAGGTCCCCCAAGGGCTGGTCTCGGTCTCGTAGGTCTCGTTTCGGTGGTCTCGGTTGCCTGGTCTCGGTCTCGGTCTCGGTCTCGGTTGCAAACCCGAGACTTGCCAACCCTGCTTCCCTGTCCCTCTTCTAACTATCCATTTGCTGATTCTTTTTTGCTTTTTTTTTGTTTTCATTGATTTGGATATGCTATCGTATTGTTTATATTTTTGTGTTTTTCAATTTTTTGGCAAGTTTTCTTTTCGTTGCTTAAACAGGGTTTTTTTTTGTGCAAAACCCTGTGCAAATGCACACTTTTTTAAAATTTTGCACACAAAAATTAAAATTTTGCACAATAATGCACAGTGCCCCATGGGTCTGTGATGTGCTCAAAATGCACTGTTTTCAATGCAAAATCAAAAAAATTCTGGGGGCTGCCGCCCCCAGACCCCTGCATCTACTGGCATCAACGGCGGGAGGTCTTTATACTGCTTGTTGGCAAATCGCGCATAACTTGCGTTCAAATTGTTAGAGGTATATTTTTCTAAAAATCGCGTTACACGCCGTCAAAAGTCTCTAGCTCCCCAGACCTCCACAACTAAACTGTCTCACAAAGTGGGGGGGGAATGGCTCCACCCAACCTGAAAATTTTCTAGATCTGTCGCTGATATGGTATAACATAACAAGGGCATATATACCAAGGGGGGATGGTAATAATTTCCGCCCCAGAAATTTTTTTCCCAGTAAAACGTTACACAAGGGTCCACCTTTGAATTTTGTGGGCCGGAAAAATTCTGTTTCGTCTTTAATTAAACAAATTTTGCCCGAACAATAAAAAATTTCTGCATTTTTCAAGGGACTGCCGCCCCAGATCCCAGCAATGACCAAGGTTCCTAAACAAATATTGATGAATATCTTTTTCAAGGAAAAATTTATTTCAAAATCCTACAAAAGCTCTGGCTTCTTGGGACTACCTCCCTTGGGCCCCGCAATCACCCAAATTCGACAACAAAGTGTTGCTTAAAGTTCTTTTTATTGAAAAATTTTTTAATGCAAATTTTATTTCAGAATTCCAGAAAAGCTGTAGCTTCTGGTGGCTGCCGCCCCGAGACCCCTGCCAGGCGCCAATTATGGCATACACATTTTTGCAAGATTAAGTCAAGGAAGATGGGTCGGTTTCCCTTCGCTCAAAAAATTTCTTGGATCTACATCTGACAGCCATTGTGCTAATACCATTAATTTCCAATATTTAAAATTTCAGCACGCCAACATAAACATAGCAACAACCACCAAGGGCGTACCCCGGGTGGATGGTGGGAATCCCCCCGAAATTTTTACCAAGTGATTATTTACACAAGGGTCCCCCTTCGGTTTTTATGGTCCGGCCGGAAAAATTTTCTGATGTCTCTAATTGACCAAATTTGGCATAAAAATCAAAATTTCTATCAATTTGTTTTCTGGGGCTACCGCCCCCAGACCCCTGCGACTATGTGGCTTACTAATCCTTGTTATTACATATCTTTCACCAAAGCCTATGCATGGATACACGAGGACGAGTACATTATGCTGCAGTTCAATGTCTGTACGAGTACATTTACTTGTGCTTACCGAAATTTTTTAAAGTGATTTTTTACACAACGGTCCCCCCTTTGGTTTTTATGGTCCGGCCGAAAAAAAATTTCTGATACGTCTCCAGTTGACCAAATTGGGTCTAAAAATTTAAAAAATCGCCCAAGTTTTTTCTAGTGGCTACCGCCCCCAGCCCCTGCAACTTCTTGGTTCAATAATGTTGCGTTTGTAAGGCGTTTTATGCGTGTTAAAATTGCTAAAAAGTGCCTTTTCACCCATTACAAAAGTCGAAGTCATTCCCCCCACCGAAATTATTGTCTGGGTACGCCACTGATCGTACCTAGATATCCAAAGGTATGTATAAAAACGCGTATATTTGCTTCTATATAGGCGAAGAAAACGCATTTACAGTTTGCACAGAAAAATAAAATTTTGCACACTAAAATTAAAATTTTGCACAATTATGCACACAAAATTTTTTGAAAAAAAATACCCTGTGCTTAAAGCTTGTGTTATCTATTTTTCTGTCTTGCTTATGCTTATTATTATATAAATACTTGCATTTACTAACGTTATTTCAGGCGCGGATCCAGAAATTTTCAAAGGGGGGGCCCTACCTCGGGTGACGACCGGGGGGGGGTAGCGAAACGATCAATCTCATGTTAACATTTTTGAGGCCATTATTTTAGCGCGCTGAAAAATGCTGGAAGTTACCTGGATGTTCCCGATCGCGGGGGCCTGAGGGCGGCAGCCCCCAGAAGCCGGATTTTTTTAGAATTTTGAAATGCAATTTGCATTGAAAATGTATATAGTCAGAGGGGGTAAAAAAAATACGATCGGAAACATGGGGTAAAAAAAATACACCCCCCTCCAAGAAAAACCCCAACAGGTACATGCCTGTTGAATACATACAAAGGAAGCACTATATACTACTTCTACATTACATAAACATATTACCTAGTAATAATCTGTGTTCAGCTTACAATATGAAGCTGACAAAATCATGCACCCAAAACATGGCTCATTTTACAAGGGTCAACAAAATTTTGACAAGCTTCTTTTGTCACGGAGTCTAGTTGTTTTCCGGCACCAACTGCGCATATGGCATAGTCAACTACCCTTCTTTCAAACTGTAAATGGTTCTTCTCTATTGGTACTGGTTGGCGCGTACGGGAGCCATATTTTTTTTACCCCCCCTTTTTGGTCGATTTGTGGGGAAAAAAATACGGGTACTTTTTGCTTTTATGTCGTATTTTTAAACCAAAACAAGTTCGTTTGCGGAAAAAAGTAAGCACAGGAAGGTGCTACGGCTGCCAAGTGTACTACGACCACCGAATGCTAACCGAGCGGTTCCAGCTACACAAGGTTGTTCAAATGATGAGCCCAGCTACATAAATACACATACAGACGCACAGATGCCTAAGTTGCGAAGCTAATGATGATATTGGTTATTCACTCTTTAAAATACATAATCTGGGAACAATTTGTGGTACAACACGATTTGAATATTGACAGCAATTGAGGAAATTTTAACTAATTTAAGACTATAATCAAGTATGCAAAACTATTTATCAAGCAGGTCGTCGCCACCATTTTCGGCGTCCGCGGTACAATCTTTACGTCAAATGATTCAGTTTACAGCAAAGAAAGAATACGTAGACAGAAAAAATTTCAGAAAAAAATTCAAAAAAGATTGTAGTGTAAAAAGTAGTCGTGGTGTTATTGGGGCTTCAATTTCAGTGGCCTTTTCTTTTATGTGCGAGTTTAATTAAAAAATTGAGTAAGTCTGAGTTGAGTTTCACAACTGTAGAAGCATTTTGGCCTGCGTTTCTTGGATGGGTCAGAATCGACCCGTATTTTTTTTCCCCGCGACCGTATTTTTTTTCCCCCAAAATGGGGGTAAAAAAAATACGTTTATTTTTCGATTTATATAAAATTAGTAATGCAGAGAAAAAAGGTTAATATGTCGTTTTGTAGAGCAACTCCGCGAGGTATTGTTGGAAAAAAGTTTGCCCGAGAAACTTAATCCAGGAAAGCAAAAAAACCTTGTACTCATATTTTGTATTTTTTTTACCCCATCTGACTATATATATTTAAACTACAGTTGTCGAGAAACGAGTACATATGCGGGATTCTGGGGGCGACAGCCCCCAGTAGAAGCTACTTTTTTAGAATTTTGATTTTACAATATTTTGCAATGGGTTAGAATGCATTTTTAATGCATTTTAAACACAAGCACCTTACAAACGCAAGATCACTAAATCAAACGGTTGCAGGGGTCTGGGGGCGGCAGCCCCCAGAAAAAATTGACAATTTTCCCAATTTTTAGACCGATTTTGGTCAACTGGACCTGGAGATGTATCAGAAATTTTTTCCGACAAAAATTAAAACAAAAGAAATGGTATATAACGTGATATCAGACAGTTATTACGGTCAAACTGAAGAATAGGGGGGAAAATTATTTTTGGCTGCTACGTGTTTCCCACCCCATCTTTTAATATAAATATATATATAACGTATAAAATAACGGTTATTTTATATTTTCTTTTGTTAATAACAATCACATATGGAGTTGGAAGTAAATAATTTTCTTCTTCTTCTTCATTTTTGGCTTCAAACTTTGGCCTACGTTCACTTCCCAAAACACTGAAAATGCAATTTTTAAGGTGTCATAGCTCAGAAAATACAAATTTATGGGGGGGGGGGTCTATTACAAAAAATTATGGGGGGGTGTATTACAAAAAATGCTTCCCCTGAGGTGCTCTACTCCAAAAAATAGGTCCACTATTCCCCCCCCCCCCCAACTGCACTTGATCCTAGCAGATAAAGTCAATAGTCATGTATATATACATTAAAGCAGTAATGAATTAGGGGCAAGATCCCCTCGAAAGAAAATTTTGGGAAATTTTTGAAATTTCAGTGTAATTTTGGTCAATTGGGGACGTGCCGGAAAATTTTTTTCAGCAGTGTCGTAAAACCAAAGGGGGACCACAGCAGGGTTGGCAGTCTCGGTCTCGGTCTCGTAAAAAACCCGAGACTAGGCTGGTCTCGGTCTCGGTCTCGGTCTCGGTCTCGGTAGCAAAACCGAGACCTGCCATAGGGTGGTCTCGGTATTTCAGATGAGACTTGAAGTTTTCAAAATTTTCCAAAATCACAAAGATTTTTTTTTACAATTTAAGTTTCCAAACAGAATGCCAAGCATGAAATGGTTAAAACTGTCTGCTGCAGAAGAATGTTAGTTCACCGGCAAACTCTGGCTGTTTCATTTGTCACTTTTTTGTATATACCTTAATAATAACTATTTTTTGACGTTTCAAATAATCTCAAATCAGGGTTGGCGCGATAGCGCCAAACCCTAGAATAGGACCCACACACCATATTGCGAGATTTTAAAATGAATTTTTTTAATAACTAAAAATTTATGCAAGCAAATCTGTTTTAATTTGGTGTGTGTACTTGCCTGGGGGACGGCTACATGCTGGCCAAATTTCAGGCAAATCGGTTGGGTATTACCCGAGATATGAAAAATCGTCTCCCGCAAACTCGGATTTTTCCGTCTTTTTTTTTCCCGGTCGCAAATCTCAAGAAATACACATAGGCGGGGCACTTTTTTGTGCTATTTATATTCAGTCTGGTTGGGAATAGAGGCATTAGCAAAATGGTGTTCTAGGCTTTTGCCGTTTTGGCTCTGCTGGGAGGGGGGATACCCCTTTTTTGGGCCTCGAAAAATGGCAAAGTCCGATAAAAATATGTGCCAGCTTTTGAGACGTCACGCAAATAGTCCAGGTTTGATCTTTTGCATGCATGGTAGTGTAGTGGGGTTGTAGTGCATCTGCTATTTTGGAATCGATCGTGCCACTATAGCGCTGGGGAGGGGGGTCGGAAGGTACTGTACGTATATTATGGGGGTAGGCTACCTACGGGCAGTGCAGCCAACACGGTTATAGATGGAGGCCTGTCGTCTTGTATTCGAATATAAACCCATATACTGTGCATTGCAGCGTGCTATTAGTTTTGTTGTCAGATTTACGTAGTAGCCAGAACTGGTGCACCCCCCTGTGATACCGTTGAAAACATGATTTTTCATGATTTTCTCAATGTATAACGCTTTAATGGGTAACTGCTCGTTCTGTATTTCTATTGCAACGTAATATATATGCGCAGGGGTGTCGTTTGATACGTTTTGGTCTGCGTTGTATGCGCTGTTCCACTTTGGCAACCCTGGCAAAGTGCCAAAATGGTCAATTTGACCAAATTTTTGAATTTTTTCAGTTTTGCCAAAAAACTGCGAAAAGGGGTAATTTGAGGTGCTGAACGCGAATATAACGTTATTTTGACAAAAAAATTAGTATTTTCTTCCAAAATAGTGCTCAGTGGTCAAGTACGGTTGTGTGTACTATACATAGGAAATATGTAGGCAGTACAGCCAAAACGGTTACAGATGAAGGCCTGTCGTCTTGTATTCGAATATTAGCCCATATACTGTGCATTGCAGCGTGTTATTTGTTTTGTTGCCGCATTTACGTTGTAGCCAGAACTGGTGTACCACCCTGTGATACCGTTGAAAAGATGATTTTTCATGATTTCATCAATGTAGAACGCTTTAAGGGATAACGGCTTGTTCTGTTTTTCTTTTGCAACTTAATATATAAGCCAGGCGTGTCAGTTGATACTGTTTGGTCCGAGTCGTAAGAACTGTTCCACCTTGGTAATCCTGGCAAAGTGCCAGAATGTCAAACTGACCAAATTTTTGAATTTTCTTAGTTTTGTTGAAAAACGGTGAAAAAGGTTAATTTGAGGTGCTGAACGTGAATATAACGTTGTTGTGAGGAAAAAGAATTGTTTTCTTCTGAAAAATAAGCAGTGTGGCCAAAACAGTTATAGATGGACTCCTGTCGTCTTGTATTCGAATATAAACCCACTCCTGTCGTCTTGTATTATATAAACCCATATATTTACTGTGCATTGCAGCGTGCTATTTGTTTTGTTGCCAGATTTACGTAATAACCAGAACTTGTGCAACCCCCCCCCCCCCCTGTGATACCGGTGAAAACATTTTCATGATTTGAAGCTGAATCTCTCAAGCGGAAAAATGGATAGGATTATTATAAAAATGCCCTTCACAGAAGGGCAGCAATGTTAGTAGAATAGGAAAGCGGAAAAATGCTAATATGCTTGTTAAACACCCGGGACAAGTTTTGCCGCCGAATAGGAAAACGCAGCTTGCTAAATGAAGCGGACAAGAGTTGTGTCAGAATAGGAAAACGCAGCTTTTTAAATGAAACGGACAAGACTTGCGTCAGAATAGCAATCGCCCTGCGACACGTCAGTGCTTTCTGCACCCTATTCGCGCGAACTAATCAGCCATTATCATGAGCTGCTCTGTTGCCGGAAAAGTATAGTATACATATCAAATATATTGCGAAGTTTGCTGTTAATTTGTCATTTGAGTGCAAGTACGACAACCATAAGTTTTCAACACACAGACCCCTAGAATTGTGCATACATACGCGTTTCGATTATGACTTTGAAAGTGCAAATACTCCGGAGGCTCCAAATTCTTTTAACCTTAATCCAAAATGGTCGATTGTGCTAAATGAAAATTTTAAAAGCAAACTATGCAATGATTCTGTGATAAACTGGGCTATCTGTATGACCGAAAAATGCAATGCCATCACTGACCAGAATACACTGGATGCCTGTGTTGATGAAATATCTAACTATTTCAAATTACTTTCTGGCGCTCAAATAAGATCGAAAGCAAGATATAGAAAAATTTGTAAACCGTGGTGGAATGAAAGTTGTAAAATAGGTAAAACTCAATTTTATCTAGCAGTTAAAAACTATACTGCTTTTAAAAGTTCTGCTACTTATGAATCTTATCGTAACGCCAAACGCAAATTTCGTAAAGCTGTCCGTACTGCAAAAAAACAATATCAAATTAATCAATCAACAAAAATCGAAGAATTAAAAACTAAAGACCCGTCAAAATTCTGGAGGGCCTTGCGTCGTTCACCCGCTGTAAACTTGCCTAGTCCTAAGTTGTTTCATGATTATTATAAAGCTTTGAGTAGTGATATAGTAAATGTTCCTCATCAGAATTCATATGAACTCTTTCTCGTAAACTATTTGGCCGAGTCTGCACAAAATGTGCTCCTCGATACTGACATAACTATGAACGAAATTAGCAACATAATAGAATCTCTTCAAACTGCTAAAAGTGTCGGTTTGGATAATATTTTTAACGAGCAGCTTAAATTGAGTTGCAACACTTTTCTCAATGTCTGGGTTGCCCTTTTTAACGCTTGTTTTAGACTAGGTATCTACCCAGCTAGTTGGTCAACCGCCAAAATTGTCTCCATTTTTAAAAGCGGTGATACAGCGGATGTAAAAAACTACCGTGGCGTTTCTTTATTAAGTAACTTAGGTAAGGCTTTTGATTCAGTTATACATCGAAGACTTGACTACTGGTTAAATCTTCGCTCTTCCTTTAGTTCTATTCAATTTGCTTTTAGAAAAGGGTATTGCACAACTGACAATCTGTACATATTGAGAAGTTTAATTCAAACCTTTAACAGTCATCACAAAGCCCTTTATGTTGCTGCTATAGACTTTACCAAAGCCTTTGATAGGGTAAATAGGACCGCCTTATTATTTAAATTATGCAAAATCGGTGTTTCCAGTAAAGTTTTGCGCTTATTCCGATCAATGTTTCTCAGAACAAAATCTTGGGTATCTGGGGATGACACAAGATTTTTTGCTACTGCTATGGGCGTACAGCAGGGTGGAGTTCTGTCGCCTCTTCTCTTCAATGTTTATTTATCCGATCTTGAAAACTTTTTGATTAGTAATAATGCTCCAAATGTGAAGCTACACAATCTCAACTTGTGCATTCTCTTATACGCAGATGACCTGCTCTTATTTGCTGATAGTGCTGAAAATTTGCAGACTTTGTTGTTGTTACTTGAATTATATTGCAGCATGTGGTGTATCACTGTTAACTTAGATAAATCTGTCGCTATATGTTTCAATGCTCGGTATGCCCCACAGGAAACTTTCGCATGCACTTACAAAAACCAACAACTTAAAATTGCAACTACATTGAAATATCTGGGTTTTCTTCTTGATCAGCGTGGTACTGGGAAAATAACTTTACAAAACAGAAGCGATCTGGCAAACCGTGCAAATGTTTATTTATTAAATACACTATCTAATTATTTTGAACTTAAAATTGGCACAAAACTTCTATTGTTTGATACTTTGGTCGCAACAGTCTTAAACTACGGTTGCGAGGTCTGGGGTGATTCATCTTTCGCTGTTGGCAATAGTGATAACTTTCGACTGCTGAAAAACTCTACTGATTCTCTGGAAAAAGTACAACTAAATTTTCTCAAACGAATTTTAAAAATTAAAAATACGACTCCTTCGTCAGCTGTATATGCAGAAACAGGACGCTTTTCTTTGCTTGTTAATAGAATACACTTAATGCTTAAATTTTGGTGCAAAATCCTCTTAACTCCAGATTGTTGTCCTCGTAAGCAAGCGTACTATGCCTTATGTTATATTACGTTTTGTAAAAATAATGCCTGTACATGGGTTTCTTGTATAATGTTTGTACTTACATAACTGGGTTTGCTGGAGTTCTGGACTAAGCAGTATGTAGAAGACACTAATTCCTTTTTACGACTTGCACGTACTAGACTAATTAATCTGTTTCATGTAGAAATATCGACTGAAATGCTGAAATTACCAAGCTTAGACTTATATGTCAAGTTTAAAACAAACCTTGACCTCGAACATTACCTCAAAATTATTAAGAACGAAAGACACTTACACGCCCTTGTGAAACTGCGACTACCCTCGCACGATCTTGAAATAGAACGGGGCAGGTGGGACAGAAGAGAAAACCATAGACTACCAAGAAACGAACGGACATGCAGACTTTGCAATTCGGGCGATGTGGAAAGTGAACTTCATTTCTTAATCGAATGTGACTTCTTTGAAAATTTGCGTAATGATTTAATCAGACCATACTTGCATAATATGGTGTCACACAGTTCATTAGACAAGTTTTGTTTTCTCTTAAAATCCAACAATACCGACTTACTGAGTAAAGTGGCGAAATTCGTGCACTTAGCATTCAAAAAACGACTAGACATGTACTCAACGTTTTCTGCGACCACGTAAAAAAATCTTTTTTTCTGTGCAGATCTTTTTATGTTTCTACTAATATATTACCAAATTTGATTATTGCACGCTCGTAACTGTCATTGTTTGGATCATTATAGCATAGTATGTCCTTTTAGGATTTTATGCTGGTAACCTGTTTGTCGTCGTCCTTCTTTCTAATAAATCAATCAATCAATCAATCATAGCTGGTTCTTGATGTTATTTACAAAGGCAAGCCATGACCGGAATAAACATTCTTGTAATGAGTCGTACATTCACAAGGATCGTTAATCGATCATAGCGGTCATTCGTTTTTATTTTTACACATACGTTTTACGTACATGTGTTTAATCATCATGAACATTTAAGTAGACTAAGCTTTGTGTTGAATATTAGTATGTACTTGCTGTATGTCATTCGTAACTTTCGGGAAAGATGTTTACAAAAATAGATATGTATGTAATATGTGAAGAAATTTAATTAAGTAACTGTATATCTACTTTACACTACAAGTCCTGACATGTGAATATGTGATAGTAAGCGTCAAAAATGCTTTTCGTAGTTATTCGCGCGAATAGGGTGCAGAAAGCACTGACGTGTCGCAGGGCGATTGCTATTCTGACGCAAGTCTTGTCCGTTTCATTTAAAAAGCTGCGTTTTCCTATTCTGACACAACTCTTGTCCGCTTCATTTAGCAAGCTGCGTTTTCCTATTCGGCGGCAAAACTTGTCCCGGGTGTTTAACAAGCATATTAGCATTTTTCCGCTTTCCTATTCTACTAACATTGCTGCCCTTCTGTGAAGGGCATTTTTATAATAATTTTTAAAATTGAAACTTGAAAAAAAGGTCCCCCAAGGGCTGGTCTCGGTCTCGTAGGTCTCGTTTCGGTGGTCTCGGTTGCCTGGTCTCGGTCTCGGTCTCGGTCTCGGTTGCAAACCCGAGACTTGCCAACCCTGGACCACAGGAAAAAAGTTAAAAAAAGGGGGGGGCTGAAATCGCGAAGGGGGGCTAAATCGCGAAGGGGGGGCTGATGTCCCCCTAGCCCCCCCCCCCCCTGGGTACGCCACTGCCCTCAACTTGATCCTGGTTACGCTACTGACCACTTTTAAACAAATCAACATTTTTATATTTGAGTTGACAATTTTTAAGTATCCGCAATTGTATAAAACGCAGCTGCTACTGTTTTTTTCGACCTGAAATCATTACATGCGTGTAAATGCACTCAAAAGTTGCATGTGTAATTTTGCCTTAGAAGTATGCTTATGTTTTGATGTTTCTACAGGTGTGGCATAATGTGGCGGACAGTTGAGCCCTCGGAGCTGACGGTGACCTCCACTGATCTTTGCAAGGCTCGGCCGCCTCACTGACCTTTGACCCCAGCCATGACCGTGACCTATTCGCTGGACGTGAGCCGGGCCCGGCTGTGCGGATTTGCCAAACTGCTGTTCCGCTGGAAGGGCAGCATCTACCGGCTGATGTACCGCGAGCTCATCATCTTCACGGCTCTCTACTACTCTCTGGCTTTGCTCTATCGTGTGCTCTTGACGGAGACGCAACAGGAGTAAGTTGACTACGATAATATGTATTATGGTTTCGATTGTTTATTGCTGCCTGTTGCCTTAAGTCGGACTAAAAATTGCTGGACCCTGAGATCAAAAACACGTGATTTCATTGCGAAAAGAAGCATAACAATACTATATATTTTTAACGACACGTTTTGCTAGGTTTTTCATGTACAAAATGCATATATGTATCATATATATACATATTGCAATTTGCGATGATCAAGAGTAATTTACAGCGAGTGGTCACCACCAAAGTTCACGCCACCTTTTTTGTCTCAGGTGTCAGCAATTTTTGGTCATTTTTTTTGTCAGTTGTAGATAAAGTTGGCTACTTTTAGTTGTGGATTTTAGGCCCGTATGCAATATGCATCCTGTTGTGCCCAGCCAGAGTGATGTCTAATGAGGGGAAGGGTGTATATATTATCTGGTTGTCTGTTGCAGCATCTTCGAGAAGTTGTCCCTGTACTGCCAGAAGTTTATCGACTTTGTCCCGATGACCTTTGTGCTCAGCTTCTACGTCTGGGTGATCATTGGGCGTTGGTGGAATCAGTACATGAGCCTGCCCTGGCCGGACCGGTACTCAAAATCTTCATTGATGTAGCGCACTTGAATCAATTTAATGCATTTAAGCCTGCGCGCAATCAGTAAATCAGTTCAGCTAAACCGATTTGGTGCAGTCCAACGATTATATATCTGTTGCGTAAGCAAAAGTTGCAGAGGATACAATTTTTATTGAGTTGTTCGGTTTTTTGAGGCGTTTTCAGGTGTTTTGTTTTCTAATCTAGAATGTCAAAATTTTATAATGGACTGTGAAGGGAATTTTCAAAGCTGTGTACCTGGACGCTTTACGGCACATCTGCGAGTTTAACTTCGGTTAAATTTAATTTATTTAAATTAATTTTCTTTTAATTTATTTTAAATTCAATTTAACTTCATATACTGCTCCATAGACATGTCATAACGTTGACTTTTTTTGTCGAACTGGTTTTTGCTACTTTTTCTTCCGAATTAATTTTTGCTCACAATTGTTTCGGTCATACGCTCAGACTTTAGTTTTTTGTTGTTGTTTAGATGTGTGTTTGTGATCACGTCCTACATCCAGGGAGGGGATGAGCGGGGCCGGCTGATTAGGCGCACCCTGTCGCGCTATCTGAACCTGATGTGCGTGCTCACACTGCAGTCGGTCAGCACTCCTGTCAAGAAACGGTTCCCCACCATGGACCATGTCATCGGCGCCGGTTAGTCTGCAGTTGGGTGTAGGTGTATATATACATGGGCGTGGGGGGTTTTCAACCTCGCCCACCCAGGTCGGTTTCTGCACCCCCCTTTAACGGGTGTTACTGTTTTGAAAATTCGAAAAATTTGCGCAGCAACCCCCCTCCGGTCCCGGTCGACGGCTCCATCCCCCCCGATTTCCTCAGTTGCACACGTATGGTTAGTTGAGAGCACACGAATTTTGGGTATATGAATAAAATATAGTATAGCAGGCGGGAAAAAATAATGCGGGAAAAAAATGATGGAAAAAATGGCGATGCGTTTTCACGGGAAACCAAAAACAGCTGTCGTAGGCCTGACCTTGCCCTAAATGCTGAGACCAGTTTCATTCCGCTATCTCTTGCTGAGGAAAAACCCATGTGGGGGGAAAACCCACCCCATAAATCAGCCGAAAAGTGTGTTGCGGTATTTTTACAAGGCTATGGCACGTCTGTGGAGGTCCCTGATGCCAAAACTATACCCAAATTTGCTGTGGGGCCTCAGGTACACAAGCTAGAAAACTGCCCTTCGCAGCCCATGATAAAATTTCGAATTTTTAGAGTTGAAAACAAAACACCTTAAATTCGCTTAAAATCGTTGAAAATTACTCAAAAGTTGCGATTACGCTTCAAATGCATACAAAATCTGCGCTTTATGGCTGATTTTTATCCCATCGACCCTCCGTGGAGGGTACCGTAAGTGGTGTGACTGGTCGTGACTGGCATATTTTAAGCCTGTTTCACACGAGGTGGATTTTCAAGGGGACTTTCCCCATGGGGGTCCCCAGGGGGATCCCCGTGAGAGTCCCCACGCGTCCCCACGGGGATCCCCGAGGGGACGCAAGGGGAACGAAGGGGATTTTGCTGGGGACGCGTGGGGACGCATGTGGATCCCCTCGGGGATCCCCATGTGGATCCCCTTGTGGAAAGCCGTTCACACGAGGCAGATTCTCGCGGGGATTCTTGCGTGGAATTTTAAACGGCCTCCCAGTACGTAGTATAGTTGTGGTGGTTGTATATTGATTTTTGGACTATCATAGTATCTTTGCAGAGTATTATTTATCCATATGTTAAAATATATGATATATGCAAATTAATTAATTACTTATATTTATTATTTTATATTAAATTTTAACACAGTAATGGCACAAAGCCATATCTACGCGGTGTATGAGAACACTAACGTCTACCAATGTTCAAAAACAGCTATAAAAGGCCTGAAAAAAGTTAATAACAGAATATGCAAGCATCGTGTGAAATTATATGACTCACGTGACTTTATTTGATTGGCCACTGCATGTGGATCCCCTTGAAAAAACGCTCGGAGAGCGATAAGCAAAATTCCCCATGGGGACCCCCAGGGGGATCCCCCTGGGGATCCCCTTGCGTCCCCACGCGTCCCCATGCGTCCCCAAGGGGATCCCCCTGCGTTCCCACGCGTCTCCTTGTGTCCCCAAGGGGATCCCCATGGGGATACCCTTGGGGACTTGTGGGGACGCAAGGGGATCCCCTTGAAAATCCACCTCGTGTGAAACAGGCTTTAATTTTATTCGGTTATTTGGCGTCAAGAGAAATTAACTGGTTATGATTAAAAACATACAAAAAAACTGGCAACAGTACAGGAGACCAAAGAATACCGAACGAATTTCCGCTCCAAAGTCCAAACTGACCTCACAATATTTTATTATTCGTTCGAGACAGCGTCAGTATGCGCGTTTGTGTTAATAATTTGACTTCTTTTTGTACTCTATGAGTCTTTTGGAGTAACTACTATGTTTTTCGACGTCACCAGACCATTTCGAAGAAGTGGGGGTTTTTTCCCCCGTCATGCCTGCCTCGTACGACGGAAGGAGGGGCCTGACACGAATAGAGAAAGGGTTAGACCTCTGTAAAACTGTTTTTACATTTGAGCTCGCATCTGTTAGTGTTGAGAAATGAGACTCCAATATTCACCTTTCCTTGGAACCATGTCTACTCGAAAATGGGGGATCCAATTTTCGACTCACACAAAAAATACCAACGGGACTAGGGATGTATCGAAAACTCGGTATTCGGTTTTCGGCCGAAAAACGGGTATTCTGTATTCGGTACCGAAAAGTCAATTTTCGGCCGAATACCGAATAATTAGAAAATCAAGTAAATTGCAAATCGAGGAACGTTTACAGTTAGAACTTATTTTAATCATTCTTCCATTAGCACTCCACTGCGACCTGTTGATGTACACTAAAAACATGAAACTGTATGTTAGCTAATAACCTCTAATTACAATTTTATGAGGCATTTAACAGAACACATTTGGGTGAATTTTTGATGGAATATTGATGCTTATAAGTAATGTCAAAACTCTAAAAATTTTGAAAATGTCAGTACACTGCAAAGTTTACAATTAGTTTAATAACTATCCTATTTCACTCCGAAAACACCCAAGACCAAGACCCTGAAACAGCCGGGGTAAAAAGGGACAGGCCTTTATGAACGATAAAAGCAAAGAACACAAAGTTGCAGGGGTCTGGAGGCGGCAGCCCACAAAAACAAACAGAATTTTTTCAATTTTTACACCGAATTTGTTTAGTTGAAGACGTTTCAATCGCTTAAAAAATTGATGCCAATCGGAAAATGTTATGTTATCTATGCCCAATGAACCCAGGTTTGCTAGATGCAAAAAGTTGACTGCACGAAGGGGGTATATCCGACAACACACTGGCTCTATACTTATTTGTATATTATTATAATATGTATTTTTCATATAGCATACAAAACATGTTTCTACTTTGAAAAAATGTAAGTTTGCATTTACCCTCTAAGCCGAAACGGCGTCTTTATTGTGTTAGTTGTTAGGCTCAGAGTTGCATGTTTCAGCATTGTTTCTGAAACTTTTTAGGTGGGACCGTGGGGGTGTCCCTTTTCGCCCCACAAAACACTGTCCCACTCCACCCCGGGGTACTATACATAGTGTTTATATATTAATTATTTATACCAAGAGTACATAATAGCGTCTCACTCTATATAGAAGAAGAGTGAGACACTCTCCAGCCTGCCTGTGTTCTAGCACAGGCAGATGCGGTGGTCGTTTTCAGGCTACATGTTGACATTCTATGCAACATGTGACTGGCCAATCAGCGCGTAGATTCCCTGCGTAACACACTTTAGTATATAATCGCTGATGCGTTGATAAGCATTAAGATAGAGTTACAAGCTTAATAACTCATTATTTATTCATAGTCTGCTTGCAAAAACATTAAAAAAGGTTTGCAAATACCTCTAGGGATATTTTGGCAAACTTTCAGCGAAATTGATTGAGAAACTTTTGAGATATAAACTTTTCTGAATTTCTTCAAATTTTCTCAATCAATTTTGCTGAAAGTTTGCCAAAATATCCCCAAAGGTATTTGCAAACCTTCTTTAATGTTTTTACAAGCAGACTTTCAAAGAATAAGGAGTTATTAGCCTTTATCCCTATCCTGTTTTATGATTGGAGCACGTGCACACGCGTCAGCCAATCAGAGAACAGAAGCTCGCTTCTGATTGGCCAGTCACATGTTGCATAGAATGTCAACATGTAGCCTGAAAACGACCAGTGTTGTTGTTGTTGTAGCCTGGGGCGCCAAGTCAGGCGTCCTGCGGGGGACCGTCACTGAAAGGGTCTAAGCGAAGGAACTGAGCGACCCTGCGGGGCTGCGTCCACAGGTCCTCTGATGTCAGGTCTGTGGGGTTCTGTGCGCACTCGAACAGATGGCGCGTGTCATGCGGAGATACTCCGCATTCTGGACACGAGTCGTGCACATCTTCGATTCGGCTGCGATAAGAGTTCAATAGATTGCAAAACCCCGATCGTAGTTGAGCGAGTGTAGTCCTGGTGGCCCGTGGGAGTTCAGACTCTTCAGAGTTCACTTCTGGTGGGCGGCGGTTTAGCACCCGGTTAGGTCGATAAGCAGCGAGCGTTGAAGCTACTGTCTGTGTGTGCACAAGTTCTTTGGCCTTTTTGATCGTCGGTTTGCTGGCAGGGCGGTCAGCGACTAGATTGGAGATCGATGGCAGAAAAGTATCGACTAAAGTTGACTTCATTTTACGCGGTGCTGCTGCCGAGTGTAGATGTTTGTGTCCCGGGTGCTCGGCCGCAAAGCAGTTGAGCAAATATTGCTTGGATATCATGGTAGCATGGTTTCTGAGCGGTAGTATCTTCGTTTCTTCGTGTAGATGCTCAATGGTCGACATCATGTAGCACCCAGTGCTGATTCGCAGTGCTTCATTCTGTGCTGTTTGGAGCTTACGCCAGCTGGTGTCGCTAATGACGGGTGCCCAAACCGGTGCTGCATATTCAGCTACTGACCTGCCGATGGTCTTGTACGTGAGCGTCAAGGTCTCTTTGTCTTGGCCCCAGCTTGAACCGGCAAGGGCTTTCAGGATGTTATTTCTCTGCTTGACTCGGGCTGCGGAATAATTGCAGTGCGGTGCAAACGAGTACATGGTGTCGTGCACGACGCCCAAGATCTTCGGTTCTCTGCATAGGGGCAGACGCTTTCCATTCACGTAGACGGCGGGGTGAGTTTTGGCTTGAGCGCTGTGAGGTGTGAAGAGAGTGACGGTGGATTTCTCAGCTGATACCTTCAACGAGCGCTCACTGAAAAACTTCACAACTTCAGGTAAGTAGCCGTTCAGGTCATCACATAGGGAGTCAATTACAGGACCAGAGGCTACCAGAGTGACATCGTCAGCATATGAGACCAGTTGGATGTTCGGTGGTGGTTCAGGTAGAGTGCTCATGTAGTAGTTGAACAGCTTCGGTGACGTGACGGCACCTTGCGGTACGCCAGCTCTCACGTTTCGGTATCCTGATAGGCAGTTCCGAAAGCAAACTTGCGATTGCCTACCGTGGAGGTAGGCGTTCAACCACCGCACCAGACCGCGTGGGAGTGTTGACTGAAGCAGATCGTTCATGAGCTTCTCGTGGGACACCGTGTCAAAGGCTTTACTGAGATCTAGGCAGACCACCACTGACCTGCTGGGTGGCTTCTGCTGGTTGAACCCTCGTGCGATGGTGGTGTTGATGTCTAGTAGGGCTGAAGTAGTCGAGTGCTGTGGGCGAAATCCGTGTTGATGCTGTTTGTTGGGCAGGTGCTCTTCTAGCGTTTGAAGCAGCGTACGCTCCATTATCTTGATCGATGGGCACAGGAGAGACACAGGTCTGTACGACTTTGAATCTGCGGCGTTCTTGTTTGTTTTGAGCAGCGGAATGATGGTGGATTTCTTCCATATGGTTGGAAGTTTGCACGTACTGAGCGACAGGTTGAACAGGGCGGTCAGGAACCCGATTCCGCGTTCGCCGAGATGCTTCAGGTGGACGGTGCTTAGGCCGTCAGGGCCCAGGGCCTTTGAGGCCTTCGCCTCGCCGATTGCCTTCTTGACCGACGCAGTGTCCACAGTGATGGTGTCTGACATGTCTAGTTTTCTGATAGCTTTCTTCATGCATCGCACAGTCTTGCGCGACTTGTGGGTGACTGTCGACGAGTACTGCTTGTTAAATAGCTTCGCCATGCATCGATTGTTCTGGATCATCTTGTCACCGAAAGCTATTCCTTGGTTAGGATTGGCCGGTGGGCCGTTGTTCAACGATTTGATGGTCTTCCAGAGCATGCCAGTGTTGGTACGACTGTTGAACTTGCTTAGCTGTTCCCTCCATTTCTTGCGTTTTTCTTCTCTCACAGATCTGTGGATATCTTCATTGAGCACTCGTAGCCGATTGGACGTAGGGTTAGTCACTCTCAGCGCGTCTCGCTCGTCCGACATAGCTTTCGCTTCAGCGTTCAGAAATGGCTTAATGCAGCGAATACGTCCTGCTGGAATCCAGCGCCTGGCAGCTTTCGCCATGACACGTCGGAACTGCATTTCTCCAGCGTAGATGTTAGTGGGTGGGCCGCAGTTCGTGAACGATCGTTCGGTCTGCGCAGTGAACATCGGCCAGTTAGCCTTAGCTAGGTTCACATACGTCTTCTTCGCAGTCCAGACTGAGCTAGGCTGCTCCAGTTGTAAGCTGATCACCACTGGTAAATGGTCCGAGCTCAGTTGCGTGAAAGTTTGCCATTCTGTGGTGGAGAGTAGCGACATGCTAGCCAGCGAGACATCCGGAGAGGTCGCCTGTCCGTTGGTCGGGACCCGCGTTGGTGTGGCTTCGTTTAACACTCCGTAGTTAGACATGCCGATCTCGTTGGCGAGGTTTGCCCCGCGTTGATCGGCGAGTGTTGAGTGCCACAGGTCATCATGTGCATTCACGTCACCTAGGATCAGTGCATCTTCGTCCAGGGCGAGCAGTGGCGTAATAGATGGCGAGTAGTTCGGCTCGCAGCTGCTTCTTGGTGGGATGTAAACATTATTGATGATCAGCTTAGTCTTCGGCATGTCGACACAGATGGACTGCAGTTCGATGTGTGGATCATTGAGGTCAGTTTTCCTTTGAGCGAACTGCACACTATGGTGAACTAGAAAAGCCAGGCCTCCACCTTTGTTTGTCGCCCGGTCTTGGCGGACGAAGGCGTAGCCCGGCACTGCCGGGCACTTCGACTTCTTTGACAATTTAGTTTCTTGAAGTGCGGCAATCTTTATATCGTGGCGTTCCATAAAGTCTATTATTTCCGTGGCTTTACCGCACACTCCGTTACAGTTAAGCTGTAGTATGTTCAGTCCGGGCGGGTTGGTAGGCCGCAGATTCGGTGAGTTACCGCTAGTGCGCGGTCCAAGCAGGCTTGGGAGTGCCGGTGGAGATTTTGGCGGAGGTGGGCACGCCGAACAGGAGTATGTACTACTCCATTCTGCTGTTGTTCTCAGTTCACTGCAGTTGCGACCAGTTTTGCGAAAATGGCACCTGTTGTTACACGATGTGCATAGGACAGAAGAGTGGCTTCTTAGGACAGGTAGGTCACACACGGGGCAGATCCAGGTAGGACCTGGGTTGGATTCGATACCGGCTATTAGCTGGAGTGCCAGGATCAGCAGCGCCGGCATGTGCCGATCCCACACAGAAAACCCGACAGTGACGGTCGACGCAGGGGAGGCCCGGACGAGACGTCCAGGAGGGGGTGATGATGTCCTTTGACGTCGATGATCCGCTTCTGCGTCGGCATGGCTTCCGCTTCGGCATTTCGTCGGCGTGTAGATCCACCTCGTACAGGCGACATCGCGGGATCCCAATTTTTTTTGTTGTGGGGGGGGGGGGTGGTTTTTGTCAGCGGGGGGGGGGGTGGTGTTGTGGTGGTGGGGGGGGTGTGGTGGTGGTGGTGGTGTTTTTTTGCTAAAAAGGTTGTTTTTTTTTTTTAAAGTGAAGTTTTTTTTTTTAGGAGATGGTGTCTTTTCGGGTTGGTGTTTCTTTTTTTTTTTTTTTTGGTTGGGTTGTTCTTTCTTTGTCTTTTCTCTGGGCCCCCCGTCTTGGGTGGTTTCCAGGCGGGGATCTTTTTTTAAAAAGCAAAAAAGGTAATCACAGTGTCAACAGTTTTGTCATTCTTGTTAGGTCCGAGGCCTGTCCCGGATTTTTTGTCTTCTAGAGAAATTGTGCTGACATTTAGAGGGCTGCAATACTGACAAGGGGAAATATGAAAAGTTTTATTTTTCTAGTTGTTTGATTTTGATATTTTGTACAAACTTAAATCTATTAGCAATTTCTTGACTGTTCATTTTATTGTAGCATATTACAGCCGTCAGGGGCAAAGTTTGTTTCAGAACCCCGTGTTTTTCAGCAACAACTGAGTTTGCTTTATACATTTCATATTATTATTCATTTTATGTTTTTTATATAATTCTGTAATGTAAAGGAAGAAATTAGCCTGGCACACGCACACCGCGTTGTTGCCTGGTCTTGTTTTTGATATATCTTTTTTTTGGTTCTAGGTGGTGACGCTTGCGGTGTATTCGTTTTTTGTGGCCGCACTAATGGGTCGTCAGTATCTGCACCGAGACAACAGTCAGCAGGGCGGGGCTTCCTATCTGGTCGACCAATACGTGCCAATCTTCACACTGACCCAGTTCTTCTTCTACATGGGCTGGCTGAAAGTCAGTGATGACAGTGTGGTGGTTATTTTGTAATTTTGCCGGCTGAACGGACATACGGCTGTGAGTACTAATCGAGTCTTACTAATTGCTGGGGTTTCGGTTGTTGGACTTATGTGTGCCCTTCCACAATTTGGACGCCCTTCATTGACAGTTGTTTCAAAGACGAGATTCTAACGACTTCTATTCTGGGCTCCGTTTCGGTTAACTCACAGGCCATTAATACTTGTGAGATTTGTTAGTGCTAAGTCAGGTGATTCGTAATGAATGCGCGTATAATTTTGTTACGAATCGCCTAATTTTGCAGCCAAATTTGTCACAATTGTGCGCCTGGGAGTTTATTGAAACAGGCTGCCCTGATCGACTGAAAATCCACTTTATTTCACAAGGCATTTTTTGAATGGCCAAAAAAGGGCCATTTTTACCCTTGTTTGCTCGGATTTTCGAGACCCTCCTTCTCTATTGGGGGGGGGGGTCCTCTCACCCTCTCCTGATGCATGTATAGGTGATCTTCGAAATTGGGTTGCTTTTTTTAGACGGCGGAAGAATTGATCAATCCGCTCGGGGAAGACGATGATGACTTTGAACTCAACTATTTGATTGACAGGAATTTGCAGGTGAGACAGTTAGTAGATCTTTTAGGATGGGACGAAAGCATCATAACAAACAGGGTCGGGGGGGGGGGGGTCATACAAACAAACATGTCACAGCATAGATACTTAGATTCCCTAAATATGGATATAATATGCTGTGACATGTTTGTGTGTATATTAAAAATTATGCGATTTTTTAAAAAGTTAATATATTTTGGCACGGGGGCATTTCACAAGCATTTCAGACGGGGGTAGTCTTACAAACAGGAGAACGTGTATTTACGAACATGTCACAAGTTAGGTTTCCTAAGTATTTATATTATGCTGTTATATATTTCTTTGTATCATTATACATGTTATTTTTTTAAATATAATTATTAAATTTAATAAAATCTACTCCGCCAAGTCCTGGTTGCAGATCTCATTTCTAATCGTGGACGATATGCACAAGAACTACCCCAAGCTGGAGCGTGACGCCTACTGGAATGATCCAGAGCCAGAGATCCCCTACACCGAAGCCGCCGCCGACTATCACAATGAGCCATTCTTGGGCAGTGTCATTGACGTCAAGTGAGTCACAATTCAGTATGAGGGAACGAAGGGGGGGGGGGGTCAAGCTGTGGCAAAACTTTGGGCTAAGATAATACCGTTAATGAGTGTATATAATAATTTTAATAAGTGTTTTTGCACTTGACACTTTGAACCGCGGCATTTAAAAATTGTATACAATTTAATGTATACAGTTTTTCAGAAATTTACGTCAGGGTTGGCGGCTGGCGCGACAGCGACCAACCCTAGAATAGTTTTATTTTAATTGATTTAAAAATTAGTTTTACAAAAAATTTGGAAAAATTGCGTCTTTTTGGCCAAAAGAGGTATTGCGTCCAGGGTTTTTTTGGTCTGAAAAGTTTAGGCCACTTGGCTTCAGGTCCAAAATTTTTTTAGGCCAATTGACAAAAAGCTTAGGCCAATTCATTTTTGCATTTTTGAAAAAATTATTTACAAAAAAGCATAGGATATTATACAAGGATTATACAGAAACAAATTTTGGAGGGAGTCGACTTTTAGAATTTTAATGGTGTTAAAATACATTGAACAGCAATACGTCTTACAAAAGTAAGATTCTCAATCGCACAGTTGCAGGGGTCTGGGGGCGGCAGCCCCCAGGAAAAATTGGCGACTTTTCCAAATTTTAGCCCAAATTTGTTCAACTGGAGACGTATCAGAAATTTCTTCGGACAAAAATTGAAACAAAATATGGGAACGTCACATTAGACAGTCTATTACACAAGTAAATGTAGCATATGCTCGTGTAGTAGGGATGGAACTCTCGGTCTCGGTCTCGGTAGTAGAAAAGGTAATCAGTAGGTAAACAAATGGCAAAAAATGACCCAAAGTCTCGGTTTTGGCGGTTTGGGAATTTGGTCTCGGTCTCGGTAGTCTCGGTTTCGTGGTCTCGGTCTCGGTCTCGGAAAAAAACCCGAGACTTCCATCCCTATCGTGTAGTCATGCAAAACGGCATAATGTACTTGTGTATACATGCATAGGCTCTGATGAAAGATAATAACAAGGTATAGTAAGCCACAAAGTCGCAGGGGCCTGGGGGCGGCAGCCCCCAGAAAAAATTGGGGAAATTTTTGATTTTTAGGCCAAATTTGATCAATTACAGACGTATCGGAAATTTTTTCTGCATCCGCAGCTGACAAAGTTTAGGCCAGCTGGCCTCAATCGCTGAAAAAATTTAGGCCAATCCAAAAAAATTTAGGCCATGGCCTTAGCTATGGCCTAAAAAAACCCTGATTGCGTCTGTTGTGTGGGACTGGGAGGAGAGTTGAAAATTCGTGGACTCGGGAGGGGCCAGGGGGTATATACATTTTTTGACGTTACGTGCTGCGGTAGAATTGAAATTAACACATAGATGCCCCATCCTGACTTTAACACCAGAAAATATGCTGGAGTAGTCTGCTGTATTATATGCTGACCAAATTTCAGCTAGATTGGCCTGTAAATCTAACCTGAAATCATTATGATTGACAAAAGTGCGTTTCTCAGAACCTGTTTCTGCAATGTTTCAGCATCCCCACGGCGGAACAAGTGTGGCAGGCGCCGCCGCCGATTCCAGAGGACGAGGACGTGTCGGATGTGGAGTGCGGTGGTGGCCGAGGCACCGGCACCAAACCAGGAGATCCGGGAGCACCGGGCGGGAGCGGAACCCGGCGCCGGGCGAGCTCCATGCACAAGAGCTCGGTGATCGGATCCCCTCCGCGCCTGCTGCGTCGGCTGCTGTCCGAAAACAAACCCCTGTTCCGCATGGACTCTCGCGGCAGCCTATCCTCGCACCACAGCAGTCGGCGGCACATCGGGGGGCGTCACCTGTATGCGGGGGGCCGGCACCCCAGTTTCGTGGCCGGCAGCGGGTATCCTAGTCGCAAGAGTAGCGCCCTGTCCATTGACTCCACCACCTCCCTGGTGCCGCCGGCCGCCCCCCCTTCCCAGATCCCGCCCCCGGAGCATCTGGAGGATAGCCTGAGTCCAGGGGGGCTGGAACCGGTGCTAAGTCCCTCCTCCGCCGGCTCCTGTACCGCTCTGGAACCGATTCCGGAACGGGAGGGCTCGGAGGGAAGAGGCACCACCGGTGGCACCGAACCGGCCGGGAGTGGGAGGGACTTGGATAGAGAGTCGATGGAAAATCTGCTGAATGCCCTAGACGGGCTGGCCGCTTGTGAGGAGGAGGGGCCGGGCGCCCAGGATACCCCCACGGCTCAGTTGGTCAATTTAAGTGACACTCAGTCCCCCTCTTCTTAGCCAATTCCCCCATCTCAACTGGGGCCGTGTTCTACAAATTACCCACTGGTAAAGTTGAGGTAAAGTCGTATTCTCAGGCAATGACTAAAGCCATTGTGATAGCTAAAGTTAATATCTTAAAGATTCAGGTCAAACAATTAGCGCCTTTACTTGTTTTACAGCTAAAAAGAACGTATTCTGCAATTTTTTTACTATTAAAAGGGGTGACGTTAGCCTTGTTTATTATATACATTTTGCATTTTGCAAAATGTGCATTTAGTCCGACACCGACGCTGACAAATTATATATATTATCAGATCGCTAAAGGTCGAGCCAGTTTGTAATATTTAAGTCATTTAGTTGGACTAAAATAAACTCATTTAGTCCGGTAATGGGCGAAAGTCCTTAATTCTTTAGTCCTGCGTTTTCGTCTTCTGATATGACTGGTAAACTATCACTGTCTGTAGTTCCTGCACTCAGTAATAGTGGTGACTGTTATTGTAGCTCTTAAATTTCAGTCGCTAAGCTTTTTGTGTCGACATTATTTTTGAAATACTGGTTTCAAGGGTTTGATTCGTAATAAAAGAGATTCACAAAAATGTGTTTAATTTAAATAGAGTGTCTCGATTTTATTTTTTCTTTCCATTGTTTTTTCTATCATAACGTTTCTTACAGAGTTTTAAGTCAAAAAACATTTCCTGAACCAAAACCAATGAAATTTTTGCTTTTTTGTCCAAAAATTGAGACACAAATGCGAAACTGGACTGAAATTTAAACGGGTGAATTTTATGCTTTTGTGTTTTTGCTCTGGTCTTTTGCCTCAACTTTTTGTTTTTTGTCCGTAACTTTGTTGTTTGTCTCAGTGGGCCAATTCCTAAAATGGGTTAAACGGATTAGATTAAAAATTGACTGCTCAATAACTATCTTACAGTTGGATCATCGAAATCATGAAAATTGTTCGTAATCGTCAATTTTTTTCGCAATCGTGAACGTTTTTGCGAAAAACAAATCCCAGATTGGATTGCAATTTGTTGACATTTATTATTAAATAATGTTTTTGATTGGCAAAACTAATTTCAGTGTTGTCTGCATAACTCATTTTTGAAATTGATCAAAATATGGTATCCGGCGGATTTTGAAGTCGCTGTTTTTTTAACGTTTTTCCTCGTTTTTTTCAGGAGTTGGGCTGCCGTCCAGAAATCATAACTGCTTGAACGCGTCTTTTGTGGCTTTTTCGTAAGGATTTCTTTTGCATCAAGAGCAAGTTTTTGGGTTTTCCTGACTTGGGTTCAATGTTAAAAATTTTTTCGAAGAATTATATACTGTCTGAACGAAAGTCATGCAACGGTAGACTAAGATTTTACATTTTATGCGTGGTGCATAATATGTGCATAATTTATATTTTTATTATTTATAGTCCTAGACTTTGTAGATTATATACAGTAATATTGCATAATATGTTGCATAATTGAGTATGATCAGCAATTTTGGGTCAATATTTGTTGTGGTATAGTAGTTTTAAGAGCACAACTCATGGAAAATAAATAACACATGGAATTTTTCACTACGATACAATTCATTCGGAAAAAACAGTTTAGACCGAGTCTAAAGTTAAACTCATTTTGTGAATCCCGACCATTAATTTTTGAACATGTTTTTTGTCTTTGCTGATTCTCTTGTGCCAATACGAGCTATGCATGTTGGGACGTGAGAAAAACAAAAGTACCTGCATGAAATTAAAATCTGACCAAAAAATGCTGAACCCTGAGGCAAAAAGCAACACGCGATTTCATTACGAAAAGAACTGATTGCCAGCATCAAGAGGACAGCGAGTAGTTTAAAAATCACACCAGCTGTTTTGTCTCAGGGTTCAGCAATTTTTGGTCAGATTTTAGTTTCGATGGTCGTATGATTAGAATTATTTATTGAATGTGCTAGATTTTTTTTGAAGTAGGTATTTTTTACTACTCTGTCCCCCATGCCCATGCGTTTTGTGATCACGCTGTTGTTTTTTGTATTGCCTTGTCACTGAACTAAGGGTTCGTTTCGGATTGAACGGGTTAGATTTTAATTTTTCGATTAAATGATTTTTTGATTAGTTTTTGAGAAGATTATTTACACGTTTATCAACATCGTGTGTGCGTATAACTTTCACTGATGTAAGAAATAGTCGAAATAGTTACTGCCACGTTGAGACCCATTTCAAGATAATTCAAGCACAACAAAAACTGCAACCGTTTTGCCAATTATGCTGTTTTTTAAATTAATTTTAAGTTAATCCGTTTAATCCAGTTTTGTATGGATCCCTTTGTACAGCAGCTTCACGTGTGTGCATTCGTGTCATGTTTCCTTGTCAGTAAGCTTACATAAAGCACTCCACTGTATTTTATTGGTTTTATCCATCGTACAAATAAAGTATTTTGTGTAGATTCAAATTTGTGATTTAGGTGAAGTCTCGATAGGCTAATAGGGATGTCTCGGATATCCGCATCCGCGGATGATCCGCAACGTTTTGACATCCGCATCCGCAAAAACTTAATGCGGATGTGCGGATGTTGTAGATTCGGGAGATGCCACTACAAATGTCGACAATCAGGCGCAATTCTGTTTTCTTCGTGCATGTATACACGTATATTAGCTCTTGCAGGAGTGTATTGAAACGTCATCTTCATGATTTTAATCCTCGTCGGTGCTCATTTTTGCATTTGCATTTTTTCTAACGTTACGTTGACTACAATTCACAAAATGTCATACTCGCATAATAAAACTGAGTTCTGCATTATTGAGAAATCAGCCTGCTAAGATTGTAACCAATCAGTATCAGTTTTTTACCACGCAGCATTTTACCACACCACATTTAGCATTTTGAAACATTGAAATTTGAAGTACATGCACCAATAACTATATACACTAGCAGCAAGTAGCCAGAGGGTCAAGCCTTTGCCTTTGGGTTGGCATAAGGTTAATCAACAGCGTTTAAAACAAACTGTCAATGGCGGCGCAAGAGGTAGAAGATATAAAATAGGAATATATACAGACCTTTTAAGAATATAAAAGATATATAAAAAATATAAATCTATTATATATTGTATAAATATTAATCTATATAATATATATAAATATAATATAAAAATAGGAATACAGACCTTTTATATAGATTGGTGTATCTCGTTTAAGGGGGTAATGTCGTTTTCGTGGTTTTTGACATTTCAGTGTAATTTTTGCGCCCACAGAACTCAAGCTAAAAACGGACTACGGCTTCGAAACTTTAACCACATTATCTTTAGGAAAATATCCCCACCCGTTTTTTTCCTTTTCTAAAAATAGTTTGTAGAGTCGGTGTCATGGGCTTTTGAAAATTTTAGAGAAAAGTCAGATTACGTGATTTTTGCACAAAAATGTCATTTTCTCAACGTAGAAACGACTTATCAACTATATCAAAAAAACGGGTGGGGATATTATGTCAGTGCATAACTGCAAAAAGTTTAGTAGTTGTTGGCTGATCTTGAGTTTCATAACTGTGGCGCAAAAATTAGTCAAAAAAACCGCTGATGGGGTGTATTCAAATGATTGCAACAGTAAAATTGCAAAAGATAATCTGTTTTTAAATATAGGTTTCTTAAAGCTAGAAGGTGTAAAAAATTGTAAAAAAGACCGCTCTAGTTTTTGTTGAGGTTAAGTGCTGTTATGGTAGTTTAAAAAAACACCTAAAAACGCAATTACCCCCTTAAGTCTCATTCTTGTTTATACGTGTCCTAATTTTTGGTGAAAAATTCATCTCATAAGTCATAACTTCTCTAACGTATTCTAAACAGATCTGCATCCGCATCCGCGCGGATGTCAGGAGTCGACATCCGCATCCGCGTATGTCAAAAAAGTGACATCCGCGACATCCCTAGCTTACTATATAACCACCTTTCTTTAGGCTTGAACAATCGACTGTAGGTTCGATTTCTTCCGTTGAATTCATGCAGCCATAGAGTGTTATCTCAAAACTGGTGGTCAAAGTGGGTCGGTCGCGGGTACACTTTTACGGCGCGGGTTGGGTCGTGGGTCGAAAATTTTGACCCGCGTCTTATCTGTAGTGGTGGCAATACTAGGTAAAAGTACCTAGTTTACTTAAGTACCTAGTTTTTTAAAACTAGGTAAAAGTGCTAAGTACTACCTAGTTTCATTTTCGGCTACCTAGTTTTACTTTTACCTAGTTTTGTTTTTACTACCACCTAGTTTTTCAAAACTAGGTAAACTAGGTAAAATTTTTTCAACAGTGGATAGCTTTTGCATGCGTAAGCGCAACGAACATTTAACTCTTATTTGTCCCTAATCTTCATTGAAGCCTCTAATCATTTTGTTAGTGTCAGGTTCTTTTCAAAAACAAGCCCAACCTGCGGCAAAACCTTCAGTAAGTATTAAGAATTATGTTCAAGTAAGCTGACCAGCAGGTCAGCTAAAACCTGTTGTGCAGCAGAAAATTTTCTTATTGTAAAATGTGTATGCAAAAGTTCAATGCGTTTTTATGCAATCTTACAATAAGTTTATGCAAAAACTGGAAAGAGTTTTAATTATCTAACAACAAATTATGTAGGAATGGGTTGTTTTGATGAGTGAGAAGTGTATTCATTCTTTCATGACCAAAAATGACTACGCAGGAAACATAAGATGCTGCCAACAAAATTATCTGGTCAAATGTTGGTAGTTGGTACCAAGAGTACATAATAGCTTCTCACTCTATATAAAAGAAGAGTGAGACACTCTCCAGCCTGCCTGTGTTCTAGCACAGGCAGATGCGCTGGTCGTTTTCAGGCTACACGTTGACATTCTATGCAACATGTGACTGGCCAATCAGAAGTGAGCTTCTATTCTCTGATTGGCAGACGCCTGTGCACGTGCTCCAATCATAAAACGGGATAGAAATAAAGGTTAATAACTCATTATCTATTCATAGTCTGCTTGTAAAAACATTAAAAAAGGTTTGCAAATACCTTTGGGGATATTTTGGCAAGCTTTCAGCGAAAGTGATTGAGAAACTTTGAAGAAATTCAGAAAAGTTTATATCTCAAAAGTTTATCAATCAATTTCGCTGAAAGTTTGCCATAATATCCCTAGAGGTATTTGCAAACCTTTTTTAATGTTTTTGCAAGCAGACTATGAATAAATAATGAGTTATTAAGCTTTTATTCCTATCTTAATGCTTATCAACGCATCAGCGATTATATACTAAAGTGTGTTACGCAGGGAATCTACGCGCTGATTGGCCAGTCACATGTTGCATAGAATGTCAACATGTAGAATGAAAACGACCAGCGCATCTGCCTGTGCTAGAACACAGGCAGGCTAGAGAGTGTCTCACTCTTCTTCTTTGGTACTATCAGATCAGCAATGTGACACACGCGGACTATGTGACACACAGGAACTAAACAAACGCACATTGACATTTTTCCAGCTTACAGTGTAACTTTTGCACTAGACATTGATGTGACGCTCGCGCAGTAGCTCTAATATGCAAAGCAAACTAACGCACAGACGTACATTGCACTACAAGCCCAGTGTATTCCGCCAGAAATCGAAATTAGATTCTGTGACTTGACGACTGAACGTCCAAACACAGGTGATTTATTGTCTTATGCGTCGCATAGTTCGTACAAACATATGCAAATTAGTTAGCCGATACGTATGTGCGGGATACCTAGTCAGACACAAGTCAGTTATTGTTATATGCGTCGCGACGGATGGTCGCTTTGGTTTATTCCGTCTGAGTAACGGCAAAAGTTTCGTTTACGTTGCCTATACGTTGATCATGGGGCGTTACAAAGAGCGCGATCGCTCGGCGTCTGAATCTTCTACTCTTTCACGCCGATCTTCTAACTCCCGCTCCTCTTCTAATCGGTCGGGCAGCTCTGTTGAGTCTGGGGCCTCGGCTGATGAGTCCCCCGCCCAGTCTCCAGTGAGAGAAGACCCTTCGGTCGAATCTTCGCATCCTACTCCCGCCAAGCAGGCGCGAACGTCGAAGGCTAGCAGTCGCTCTCCTTCCCCTTCCAAGCTGCCGTCAGTAAGCCCATTTATGCAGCAAGAAGAGAAGGCGACTCTTGTCATCAACTCGTTGGGCGTGGCTCGCTGGCGGACGGCAACGGTGCATCAGATCGATAGCACTGACCCGGTATTCAATGCCGTCGTAGTGCAGTCAGACAAACGGGAGTATTTTGAACCGCCCGTGTTGTCGGACGACCATCAGAGACTGCTAGGTCAGCGGCGGACTGAAAATGAAGAGCGCCTGCGATTTTGGCAGTTCCTTGCCATGCAGGCTGCGATTCCGTTAGCGACCCTTTTTGGTCAAGCGTCTAAAGCAGCTCTGGGGGCGCAGAGCAGTGACGAATCAGCTCAAATCTCCTTTCCGGCCGCTGACCTGGCAGGTCTGCTCGATGCTTCGGTTCGGCTCTTAGGGGCCCTTAACAACCGAATAGAGTTTGCTAGAGCGGCAAACGCAAATAATGGGCTCCACCACTCTACCCGGTTTAAAATGGTTAAGGACGCCTTCAAAAACAGAGACCACAAGCTACTCCTAGGCAAGGCATACGAAAAAGTGGTCAGCAGAGAAATTAAGCGGCGGGAGAAACAGGCCGATAATCCCCGATCTAGCTGCAGCGCCCACCGGCGCCAATCTTCTCCCAAGCCCAGTGTAAGGTTAACTTCTGTCTCCCGTAGACTAAGTAATACTATGAGCACATCTGTTTCCTTTTTCTCTTCTGCAAAAATTTGTCAGACTTCGGCCTTCTCTAGTTTTAAATCTGCTCCCCGCGCACGTAATTCACCGTCTATTTTCTCATTTTTCAGAGAAACCAAGTCTGGGCGAGCGCCAAGCGGTGGGAGGAAAACGCGCCCTCCACATCCGCTGGAACCCGATCTTACCGAAGCGCCCCCCAGGCCAAATTCAGAGGCGGTGGTCGCAGCTCCAGCTTCTCAGGGTCCCGCGGGCTCCCCAGGGGAGGCGGGCGCCGACGACAGTAGCAACCAAGAGGTATGCAACCTTAATCTCGCTCGACTAAATACTGAGCCTGGGTTTGTTGCCTGTTTAAGTGGCGACCAAAAAACTCACATTTGTCAGGTCGGGTCTTTCCCTACAGCTGGTCGCCTCCGTTTCTTTTTATCACGTTGGAAGGCTTTTACTTCCGACAAACTAATTCTACAGTTGGTTGCAGGCTACCCCATAGAGTTGACTGCTATCCCGGGGAAGCCTACCCTCCCTTTGCGTTCGGCTCAGTTTTTCGGAGAGTCTTTGATTGCAATCAACAAAGAACTCGATCAAATGTTATCGAAAGCGGCTATCAGAACCATCCCTATGAGTCATATAAAATTTCATTCCAATTTGTTCTTAGTGGCGAAATCGTCGGGAGATAAGCGCCCGGTTATCAATTTGTCGCGCTTTAATTGCTACATAAAGTATAGAAAGTTTAAAATGGAGCATCAAGCCAACCTTTTGACCTTCTGCACTAAAAACGCATGGTTTGCATCTATAGATTTAAAGGATGCATACTTTCATATCCCGATCAGAAGGGATAATCAGCCCTTCTTGAGCTTCTCAGTCAACGGCTCCTTCTACTGTTTTACAGCACTATGCTTTGGTTTGGCTTCGGCACCTCGACTTTTCACTAAGCTAATGAAAGTTCCTATTTCAAAATTGAGGTCGCTAGGCGTATGGTGTCTTATTTATTTGGATGACATTCTGATAGCCGCTCCATCGAGGGGTCAATGTGAAGCTAATGTCCGTCTCGCTATTAGACTTCTAACTCACCTAGGGTTTGTTATAAATTTAACAAAGTCATCCCTAGCTCCTGCGCAACACATTACTTATCTAGGTTACGAAATTGACTCGCAAAACATGACAATAGCAATCGCCTCTAAAAGACTTGTGAAAGCTAACAATATAATCACCGAGTGCTTAGCCTCTCCTGCACCAACACTGCGACACTTGGTCTCGATCTTGTCGACCTTCACATCCTTTTTGCTTGTTTTTCCTAATGCTCCTATATTTTATAGGTCAATACAGAAATGGGTTCTGGGAAAACTGGCTACCAACAGAGCAGCAGCGGACCCCTACAATGTTCAAGTCTCGATACCGCAGTCTGTTCGACACCAGCTGCTCACTTGGTGTAAGTTATTTCCTAAATTCCCGAAACGATCCCTGATTCAGAAAGAACCGGATTGTAGATTATTTTCGGATGCGTCTAGCTCTGGGTACGGTTTCTGCCTTGGCGACCTTTTTGTGGCGGCCCAGTGGAATGCCGCTGAGTCTCATCTTTCTATTAATGCTAAAGAGCTATTATCAGTTATGTACGCTCTGCAGCATAAGGGCATTCAAGCGCACTGCCGCAACAAGTCGGTTTTGATTGCTTGTGATAACTGCGTTGCGATTTCCTATTTAAGAAAACGGGGCGGGACACAATCTTGGGTACTCTGTGACATAGCCCTAAAAATTTGGAAACTGTTTTTAGATCTTAACATTGAACCCCGCTTTGTTTATATAGAGTCGTCAGCGAACGTAGACGCTGACATGCTGTCGCGGCAAAAGTCTCCTTCCATCGAGTTGGCTATTTCTGACAACATAAGAGCAGCCGTTTTTGAGACTCTAGGTTTTCCCGAAATCGACTTGTTTGCAACCCGATATAACCGGGTTGTGCCCGAGTTTGTTTCTTGGAATAGAGACGATATGGCAGTAGCTACAGATGCGTTCTCCGTTGACTGGAGTGTCTATAGTTTAGCCTACCTTTTCCCGCCATTTTCACTACTGGCGCAGGTGGTAGCTAAGATTCGAGACTTGAAGGGGAACTTTATTCTAATTTTTCCTTTCTGGCAAAGCCAGCCATGGTTTCCCATGTTGCTGAACTTGGTGATATCACCTTTGTATTTGTTTTCAGCCCAACACAAATTGCTGAGCCAACAGAATCGGTACTTCCAGCCAGTGACCGCCAGGTGGATGATGGTTGCTGTTCTGGCTACAGGCTGCGCTGCCAAGCAAGTGGCATTTTGGAAGAAATCGCTGGA
>JASANF010007377.1:0-17067 GCA_030248245.1 Trissonchulus sp. WLG1_4 | reverse complement strand
AGTTTGTATGCACTGGTGATTTGTAATGTGTGTTTTGGTACTGTAGTAATACAGATAGCCTGACTACGACGTCTGAGTTGCTAGGTGTTGTCATTCCATTTTTGGTGGCAGCGGTGGGATTCGAACCCACGCCTCCGAAGAGACTGGTGCAAACCTAATGGCCGCCTATTTCTGTGCCGTCCCGGAGTATTCCGTGGGCGATGATATCTGCATTTGGGTACGCAGAATGGAGCGTTCCCTGATTGCCAGCCGGGTCAGACACCAAGAAAAAGCCGACGCTTTGCTGTCCCGACTGAGTAACAATGCTACCAGGATCTTTGATCAAGTTGTGGACTACGAACGAATCCATGATTTTGACTACGTCAAAACTAAGCTGGAGGAGACCTTTGCAAATCCAGATGCTAAGGTTATTGCCCAGCGTGATTTTCCACTTCGCGATCAGCATCCTGGTGAGACACTAAAAGAATATTTTACTGAGCTGCAACGATTAGTTGCAGTTGGCTATCCAAATCGATGTGCACAAGAAAGACACAACATGATACTTGACCAGTTCCAAAAAGGAGTTGCTGACGAGCGTATACGAAGGAAACTATTTCTAGAAAGCCCGGATTCCGCAGAGAAAGCTTTACGCATTGCTCAAAAAGTGCTGTCTGCCGATGTATTCGCTACTAGTAAGCATAAATCAACTGCAAGCGCAACCATATCGTCGATTTCAAACGAGGCAAAGCTGGATTTAACGCTAGTTAAAGAGCAAATAGAGGCTCTTCGAGATGAAATTCGAGAGCAGCGTCGTGACACTGAACGGCTCCAAAATCGTCTGGACAGTCAAGCTGAGCGAAGATATCGACATTATCGAAACGAATCTTCTGATCGTGAGCCACGCCATCGATACCGTTATTATCGCGAAACTGCTGCTGACAGCCGTGAAACCTCTAGTGACAGATATACACGGTTTGGTACACAACGCGAGGATTCAAAGCGAAAAGATACCCGTGCCAAAGATTATGAACGTAATCGGCGTTATAACGGATCCAATAACGCAGAATACAGACGCAAGTCACCTCACTATCGCTCAAGCTCACGTGACTGTTCTGTTTCGTCTACGCGCTCGCCTAGCTATGATTACAAGCAAAAACGTGTTCATTATGACGACGGCGCCAACGACGACAAAATCCCGGATTTAAACTACCGGGGCGCGATGTCTCGAGGCGGTCGTCGCCAGCCCCGATGATCAAGGCCTTGCAAAACTCAAAAAATATTTTTATGACTATGACGTTGTTTTATTTGGCTGGACACGTCAATGGAACCTCAGTCGACTTTTTAATTGACACTGGTTGTCCCATCACTATAATTCGTTCTGATGTTTATGATAAATTATCAATTGCACCTAATGCCGCTATAAAAACTGAAGGACCCTCTCTAGTTACGGCCAGTAACGGAGAATTCACACTGAAAGGTCACACCGATCTTGAACTTAGTTTTGGAGACATTGCTACTAGCTGGAATGTGTTTGTAGCACAACAGTTGAGTTCCGCGGCTATTCTAGGCAATGATTTTCTATTGTACTACAATTTTTCGCTGATGGCTGACAGTCGTACTATTGTCTTAGGCGGTACAGAACTGAAATTGAAATTTCGTGAGCAGTTACCAACCGTTGCATCAGTCACATTAAATGAGGATGTATTGTTGCTTTCTAGAACAGATAATTTCGTGAAAGCGAAAGTAAATAAGGCTCCAAATCACGTCTCAAATTATGATGGTGTTTTTGAGCCAAAGCAAGGATTTATGTTTAAATACAATTTACTCGCGGCTCAGTCTGTTAACTCGTTGTCAAACAGTGACATACTTGTGCAAATCCGCAATCCAACTCGGACGCCTATCAAAGTATTCAAAGGAACTACGTTGGGAACGTTTACGCCGGTCACGTGTGCTATTTCTGATGGTGAAACAGCTAATAGCAGCGATTCCTATTCGGTTTCCGCAATGATACCTGATGATAACTGTGAAGTGCATGATTTAAAAGACAGTGAGTGCCCGAATTTTGAAATCAAACCAACAAACTGGAGTCTACAGGATTTTAATAAGAACTTAAATTTGGATAGCTCAAATCTAAACAATCTGGAAAAACAGAAAGTTTTAAACTTGCTTTGGCAATTTTCAAGCATTTTCTCAAAAGATTCTTCTGATTTTGGAAAAACACACCTTTTGAGCCATGAGATTAAGACGACGAGTTCCCCTATCAAGCAAGCTGTTCGGCGATTACCTTTTCACCAAAAAGCGGAAGTTGATAAACAAATCGACGCCATGCTGAAAAACGAAGTAATCGTCCCTAGTAATTCGCCTTGGTCGTCACCGATAGTCTTGGTGAAGAAAAAAGACGGTTCAACCAGGTTTTGTATTGACTTTAGGGCATTGAACAGAGTCACAATCAAGGACGCCTACCCTCTGCCCCAGATTGATGACTGCCTGGACAATCTCGGAGGGGCCAAATATTTTGTGACACTAGACTTAGCTAGCGGTTACTGGCAAATACCGTTAACCACTGAAGCACAGGAAAAAACGGCCTTTTGTACTCACAGAGGTCTGCACCAGTTTCGTGTGATGCCTTTTGGGCTCACGGGTGCACCAGCAACATTCCAACGTTTGATGAATATTGTACTAGAAGATATGAATTGGAAACAATGCCTTGTATACCTTGACGATGTTTTGATTTTTGGAAAAACATTTGAACAAGCTTTTAACAGCTTAAAAATGATTCTGCAAAAACTTTCAGATGCTGGCTTAAAAGTTAAACTGCCGAAATGCACTTTTTTTGCCTCTAAAGTCACGTACCTTGGCCACGTTATTTCGAAAGAGGGCGTCTCACCCGATCCTGAGAAAATAGAGGCAATTCAAAGTTACGAAAGACCGTCAGATCTCACCAGCTTAAAAAGATTTCTGGGAATGATATCTTATTTGCGTCGCTTTGTCCCATGTCTAGCGAACCTCGCAACACCACTACATCAACTCACGACAAAGATTGGCACAAAGTTTTGGAACTGGACTAAAGAATGTGAAAATTCTTTCATTAATATCAAGAAACACCTGGTTAAAGCTACACTGCTCGCGTTTCCTGATTTTACTTTGCCCTTTACAGTAACAACAGATGCATCGGGTTTGGGCATAGGAGCAACATTGAGCCAGCAGCAAGATAACAAAGAAAAAATTATATGCTACGCCAGTCGAACATTTTCAAAAGCCGAGCGTAAGTTTCCTACATTTGAACGAGAGGCTTTGGCCATTATATGGGCTGTTGACCATTTCCGTCCGTATCTTTATTCCAGCAAATTTACAATAAAAACTGACCACAAACCGCTTAATTATCTCAAACAGATGAAAAAACCATCAAGTAGAGTTGAGAAATGGATAGCACGCCTTGAAAGTTATGACTATGAAACAAAATACATCAGAGGGCGGGAGAATGTTGTTGCAGACGCGCTGTCAAGAAGCATAATCAAAGACAAAGTAGCAGTCAGTCCAGCTGTCCCATTTGGTGGTATTAGTGTACAAGAAATACTCGCTGAACAACAAAAAGATGCAGACTTGAAAAAAATTTATCAGCTGAAAGTTAACAAAGCTAAGAAACCGTTACATCAGCAATATAGTAACCCAAATATAAAAGCACTTTTAAGACAATGGAGCCGATTACAAATAGTTAATAGTATGCTAACGCGTAAACGACAGGTTCTTACTAGAAATATTGTCTCAGTTCAACCGCAAATAGTGATGCCACAAAAGCTTCGACCAAAAATTTTGAAAGTTATTCACGAAGAGTCAGTAGCACACTTGGGTAATCTCAAAACATACGACGTGCTTTCAAAACGTTTCTTTTGGCCTGGAATGAAACGAGATGTGGAAAATTTTATTAGAGCATGTCAAATTTGTCAAACCAGAAAAACACCACATAAACGACCTAAAGCTGAATTACACCCAATAAAAGCGCAATATCCCGGTGCAATATTACAGATGGATATTGTTTATATGCCAATGTCGACGAATGCAAATCAATATGCCTTAACAGTTATTGATTTATTTATAAAATGGCCGTCAGTGTACCCATTGTCAAGTTTGAGCGCCGAAGCAACTGTACAAGCTGTTCAAAATTATTTTGCTGACAATGGCTACCCTGAAGTTATAATAACTGATCAGGGCAAAAATTTTGACTCTGCCCTGTTTAAAAGTTTTTGTCAATCCCTGGGCATTGAAAAACGCAGAACGTCACCCTACCACCCCCAAGGTGACGGTCAAGTTGAAAATTTTAATAAGACATTTAAAGCGATGATATCAACCACCATAAAAGACAATCCGGCCTCTTGGGAAGACCTTATTCCTTCTGTCTTATTGGCTTATCGTTCTTCAATTCATGCGTCTACTAGACAGTCACCGTTTCGAATGACGCGCGGTTTTGAACCACGGTTGCCAATTGACATTTGTTATGACTTTAAAAACACAACAGATGCGCCAGTTTATGTTCAACAGTTAATTAACAAAATGATCAAAATTTGGAGATTCGCTAGAAATGAGCTATCTAAATCTCGCAAAAATCAATCAATTTATTACAATCGAACAATTAACGCTAATCCCTTTAAACCTGGAGACAACGTGCTAGTTTTCAATCCTGCTGCCCGGCTGCGTCATCTTGGTCACCCGTGGGAAGGGCCATTTACAGTCAGAAAACAGTTTTCTAACGCGTCGTATCAAGTAGAAGACAGATTTCGAAGGATGAAAACTGTACACAGAAACAACATGAAACCACTGTTTACCTGAAACGCGACTACATTTTAATTTAATACACTATGTATAAACTTCCCAAAAGGGGAGGACTGTAGTGATAACAGTTTGTATGCACTGGTGATTTGTAATGTGTGTTTTGGTACTGTAGTAATACAGATAGCCTGACTACGACGTCTGAGTTGCTAGGTGTTGTCATTCCAATATAATCAGGGCTATGAGCTCTGAAGTATATTACTTTCATTTTTTACCAAAAACGCTCGAAAATACGTGACAAGACGTGATGTTATATAGTCGTTTTACGTAGCTACTGTACTGTAGTTTGAATGTACTAGCGGTAATATTGAAAGACAGAGGTCACTTTAGACTATGGGAATGAAATTTATTGTCGTGGTTGCTATGGCAACGCATACGAGTTCATTATACTGAAAGATGCGTCATGTACTCGAAAGTGTTAATTTGCTGATTATGTTTGCAGTCAATATTGATAATATTTAACCAAAATGAAGAAACTTAAAATGTCTAGATTCTTTTTTTGTAATTATTGATAGGCATTGTAGTTTTTGTTTTCCCAAGCCACAAAGTTTTACAAAATTCAAAAAAGTTCTATTTTGAAGCTTAGATTTGAAGTACTGAAGCAATGTGAAGACTTATCCAAATGAAACTACGCATGTATTGAGACACCTACAAGTGAATTTAGACTAAATTAGAATTAAACTTAATCACGGTATATTCTTTCCAAAATAAAACATAGCGCAAAAACTTGAAAAAATGCCAAATTTGAGATATTTCACAGCGTATTTTGGACAAACTGTCAAAGCTGTCAACAAATCAGATACGTGTGCTTGCGTTCTATTTTTTTGTCTGTGAAATGCAAAAAACCGCTTATAAATAGCCTAGCTTCTAAAACAACCGAGTAACAGCTCATCAAAAAAAGCTGCATATACGAAACTACCACTTTAAACGCCCAATTGTTTAACAGTTTAAATCTTTAAACTCGTTTAAACGCTCACATGTGCAACTGTTTAATTGTTAAACGTCTAAACGCGTTTAAACGTTCAAGCATTTAAACGCGTTTACGCTTAAACGTTTAAACGGCCAAAAAACGTTTACAACACAAAAAAGCGTTTCAACAGCTTTTTCAAACAAGCTACATTTAAATCGTCACGCGTCAGTAGTCGCTTGTTTTGCTCACGCAGTGTCTCAACCTCGAGTTCATTTAAACCGACGTCGTTGCTTTTGTGGTTTGTTCCCACAAAAGCAACATTGAACGAATTGGGTGATGTCACTGAGCTATTTGGCTGGTCGGATATTCCCAGTTTCTCATTCTTTTTGGTCCACTCTAAATTACCTGGAGGCATGCAATTTTGATAACCAGGCATGAAATTTTGATAGCCGGTGTTGTGCTGATAGTTGCTAGCGTGCAAACGATTGCTATTGATATCCACACAGTGAGGGTTCACAGGCCCTACATACTCTTGAGTGTAGCTGCGCCCGACAGACTGATTGTAAACTTGTCTGCCAGTGTTCGTACCGGTTCGTTGGTAACTACTCCTCGCCCTTTGTTGCAGCTGCGGGCACTGAGCCCGCTTATGGCCAGCCACATTACAATGTGAACAAATAGGCTGTCCGTTAGGTGCCCATCGAAAATTTTGGCTTTGCTGTCTGAATGCTTGAAATGGTTGACGCGGTGTTTCATTTCTTGGCTGTATTAGCTTAGGCTTATCTGACAGCTTTTGTTCTAACAATTGGCTGATACGTGCTTCAAGGCTTGCCAAGTCAGACTGCGTGACGTAGACACTTTGTGGTGGGCCAGTTGCGGCTGTTGCCACATCTGTGTTTGAGTTAGTAACAGCGGCTACTGCTGGCCGTGTGCCATTCCTATCAATTAAGCCGTCAATTTTGACAGAATTAATTCAAATAAATTCTATTCTATGCCCGAGTCCGAAACTGTAACTCTTTATACTCGCTCGTTTTTTTTTCAACAATAGGCAATCATAACAAAGGTGTGGCAGTAACAATACCTCGATAACTGGCACAAAAAAAAGACAACACTGCTCCAGTAGTTGCGACTTGACAGCCCCTACACCCGTTACAATCGTGCCACCGGTCCAAATCAGTGAGTTCTGTGCTGCTTATTTTCGTATCTCAATATCTCTCGGTCAGTCTCGGCCTAGATCTGTTCGTCGCTTTCTGTTCCCCTCCGTTCCGTTTCTAACCGTGCTATTGCCCCACTTGTTACAGTCCGCTGACTTGTATTGACGCTATCCCACCCTCGTCGCCAGAATGTGTGGGTCCGCTAGCTGGTGCCAGTTTCGGTTTAAGCAGAATCGCAAAAGTCTAATAAATTAGAGTTTATTGGCCCAAAAGAAATAAGAATTGACAATAAGTGCAGAAGAAAAACATAATTAATGCCGGTCAAAGTCAAACAGTGGCATAATATTCCGGTTTATCTCCCACAGCGCGCCCTCGAATCGCACTTGAATCAAATGGGTTAAAACCCGTTAGTGGCATATACGAACAAGTCATTTCTAAAGGAATTTGAAAGAACTAGGTGAATAAGTTTTAGTACTTTTAAATTTTAACAAGTTTTGCTATTAAATGTCATTTTATTAGTTTGATTGTAGCCAAAAAGTAAAGCTGAAAACTGTATGGATAACTAGAAAAAAATTTTAGAGAAAATTCAGCTGTATCAGACTAAATTTTGTATCTCTAGCAGGGCGCCTGACTCTAGCAAAATTACTGCTAAAATTATTCCAGTGAACTAAAAGAAAAATACTACGATCAAACTGTAACGGGGTCAAACTGTAACAGGGGTCAAACTGTAACAGGCCAATAGTAACGGAACAACTATGTATCAGCACACTGAGTTATATATTAAAACAGCATATGTAAGTCGGATTTAAACATTATCCTTCTTTGGTTTGAACTAGGTGAATTTGTACACCGTAATCAGATTTGCAGATGTGAAATGTTACTGTGCCACTAAATTGAAACCTAATTGAATTGAATATCGGATTTGAAAGAAAATAGTTTAATCAAATAATCTAGGATTACGGTGCTAGGCTGCATTCCCACAGTAGCATTTGGTCGGAGTATTACGATTACAACATTAGAAAAAGTATCATCACCGACATCTATATACATACCAACACCGACATCTGGCAACATACTTACAATTTTACAATTCAACAATAGACGGATTTGCTACTAGTCCTTTAGTTCTAAATTAAAATTATAATCAAAGTCCAGTTATACTGATTACTTACTACGAAGCACATATTTTCATATAAGTCTTTTCACTACGTCACACTGCAACAACTAGGTATGTAACATCAGTCCCTTTATGTCATTAGTTTATTTTACGTTTTAATAGTTTGTTTTTCTATTTTTTTGCAAGTTTCATTTACATTTCTTGCATTTAATTTTTATTTACATTTATATTATAAATACAATATATTTTTTATTCATTGTATGTTCCATTTTATTTCTTTCATTTCTTTCATGTTTCATTACGTTCAGTTCTTTTTTTGCTGTGTGTCGGTTCAGAAACTGAACTGAAACTTTTGGGTGTCAATTTATCTCAACAAAATGTAATCTTTAGTTGACTTCAATAAATAATCAAATTCTACAAAAAAATGCGAAACTAGGTCCCTTAAGCCTAGTTCATAGTAGTGCGGAACTGTCCGCAGTTCTCCGTGTCCGAGTCCGTGTCCGTGTCCAGAAGCTAGTCCGTAACATTTGTCCGTGTCCGTGTCCGTAAGCAGCATTAATTCATACTACTAAGGACACTCTACGGACAGTGCGTTTGCATGTGAAATAACACCAACACATTTTGTTGTGCAGCAGACGCGTGGGTGAACGCAAGTTTTGAAAAATCAATAAAAATGTTCTGCACACATAAAAAGCAAGCTGTTTAGCTGAAATTACGACAAATTTCACATTAGCAGCCCTTACGCACAATTATAAACCGGGCTTTACGCTAGATGCATGGTTTAAACTAGCTTTTATTGCTTTACTCCCTTCTAAAAATTGTTGTTATTTTTCAATAAAATGTTAATTTTTAACTGTTGTTCTAGGGTTTTTGGCCCTTAGAGGGCTTGCTGGTGTGTTGGTGATTCCGTGCGTGTGTGTGTGTGTGTGTGTGTGTGTGTGTGTGTGTGTGTGTGTGTGTGTCCCGGTCCTAGCGAGGGCAGATTCTAAAGGCCGATTTACACGCTGCGATTTTACTGCGATTTTGCCGCAGCGTTTTCACCGCTGAGGCAAAACGCACTGTCTGAACAGACGCAGTAATTTTAGTGCGGAACGCCTGCGTCTTGATTTTGCCGCAGCGTTTTAAACGCCAGACTGCAATTCGGCCTGCGTTTTCAGTGCGTTTTGGTGCTGCGGACATGTTGGTTTCAACAATACTCGCTAAGCTGTTTGTCATATTTTTATAAGAGTAAAGACGCAGCAAAATAGTTTGTTCAGACGCTGCGTTTCGTTGGCGACACCCTGCGTCTTGCGTTTTGCGTCAAAATCGCAGCGGCAAAAACGCATCGTGTGAATCGGCCTTAAGCGATGTAGGGCGTTACGCTCAGGTTTCACCAGTCAGATCGCATTCCACTTGGCATGTGCGCACGGAATATTTTGACTTTGAGCCATCTCCTATCGGCCTAAATTCCAGTAACCCCGTGATTTCCGGTCTTAAAATTCAGTAGCAGGTACATTTGGCAGTTGCTATCAGAACACAGTATTTAATTGCAGAAAAATAGAAGTACCTATGGAACATATTCACACTGAAAAAGTTTAATGAAAAGCAAGAATTCTAATTATATAAACTGTTTATATTGTTTATAATAGTTAATGTTTATAATAAGAATTTTGTTTATAATAGTTGTTATTATTTTACACTTAATTATTACTTTGAAACTTTGTAACTGTGGCATAATTAACTCTACTTGGCGCATAAATAAAGTGGCACAATGGTCACTGCAATTTTCTGGTAAACTGTAGGTCAATGGTTCGAATTGGGGTCCATCAACTACGTGTGTGTCCAAAAGTTTTGCTTTTCAAAACACCAAGTGATATCTTTAGAAAGGAATTTTGCTACCTTTAGTCGTCTTCTTGTTTTGAATAAGTTGACAAATCTAACCTAAACCTGTACATTATGATAAATTGTCGCCACTTGGTCATAAAAATCTGTTCACTTGTCTTCTTTCTTCAGTCAACAGCCATTGCCTTCACACGATTTTATCGAGCAAACACTAGATCACTAGCTAAACTGACTGAGTCTTTTTGGCTTCTAGTCAAATAGTTAAATATTTTTTACCAGCATAAGTAATTCAGCTGTCTTGAACTAAATTTTCTGGTCTATTTCTCGTTTAGCAACCAGTGACGAATTTTCATTAAACTATTTAGCCATGCGTTAAACAATCACTGGGTTAAAATAAACTTATTTTTGTTAAGCAGTTCCGTTAAGAGCGTAAAAACACTTTTTTTTATTGAAGTGTTGTGTACACAAGGGATGATTATGTGATCTGCAATGTCTTTAAAATGTACAAGTCGTCGTTGTTGCATTTTTGTTTGTAAGTTTTAAACAAAAAACGGGTTATTTAGTTTTTCCCATTTGGAGTAAAGCATTGTGTGCTTTTGTAAAAGTTGAAAAATCAATGAATTAAAAAAACAATATTTGAAATTGTTCTCTGTAAATATTATATTTTGCATCCATTAATTGTATCTGCTATATATAATTTATATTAATATAAAAAATTTTGGTGTTGATTTCTTCAGGATATTTTTTTGTTATATGTCAATTAAACTCACATGATAGTCTCATTAAGTAAGTACTGATGAAATGATAGCTAGCTTTATACACAGTAGAATCATTATATATTCAGATTGATATTATTAATTGTAGGTCTGAACTTATTTATTACGCTGCAGGCTGAAAAATGCCCGGCTTTAAGCAAGACTCAACACATAGGGTTACTAAACCATTGAAAGCTATTTCATTGACTGAACTGCGAAAACTGATACCATCCGTGAGTTATGAACATATACTATAGTAAAACAACAAAGCTTAACATGTATGTGCAGCTGCTGTGTATTGTTGCACTGTAAGAATTGGTAGGTCCTAAAATTGCATTCTACGTGTGTGCGTGCGTGTTCATAGTGCGTACTAATTTGTGTTGTTACGCTTGCTCAGATGTGTTATATATATACATATTATATACTCGTTGCACATACATGTTGCAAATACGTAGCTAATACAAGTGCAGACAGATCAAAATAATATGTAGTTTGCATGTCTGGCAGATGGTATGCTGTCAAACTTTTCACCGCTTCGGCACATGTCCATTCGGCTGGACGCCAAACCATGGCTTGCCAGACTTGACATGCTATTGCATTTTGACAACAGTTTTGTTAACGGCTAGCGGCTACTTTGGCAGTCGAGTCGAGACTGTCTTATGCATCACGACGTTTATAGCGGTTGGAATTTATGAATAAGGAATTTTCGCAATAAAGTTAGTAATTTTTAACCTTCTATTTTGATAGTAAGTAAGAAGCAGCCACAATAATATGGACACGTTACAGCTTAAAATGTAACGTTGATGTGTCAGCTTAAAAAATTATTTGCTGCCGTGTTTTATATTCTAAAGAATATCCTATGCGGACTAAGCATGTATAAACGAAATTTTGATATCGACAAGTAGTCTAACTTTACTCTCAAAACGTGCTTGTTCATTAGAAATAAATTAATTTTTAAATAGACAGAAAAACGATTGTATTTTATAAATAACTGGTGCATCGCTGTCAGAGAAAAACATCGGTAAACGTTTTGTGTGCTTTACCCAAAGTCTGACAAAACATAAATGCGCCAATTACTTAATTTAGTAGCATGACTTTCCGACTACTTGTTGTATTTTTTTAGTCAAATCTGTTCTTTACGTAACCAAATCACAGGTATCGCTTTATCAAGTAGTGCAACTTTTTTTGTGAGACTTTAGTTTAATTATGGATTATTGGTGGTAGGCTTATAGTAGACTTGTTTGGCGGTTTTACGCGCCACAATTTAACAGTGCAAAGTTGGCCATGAATTGGCCTTAAATAGTTTACATTCTCGTTAATTAATTAATTATTAATAATTATATTATTGTTTGCTATTTTATTTTGTTACCACACAGCAGCAATGCCTAATTTTTCTACTGTCTAGATCCATGTCTGGTCGTTTGAACGCTGTCGCGGTTGGTTTCTGTTTCTGGCGACGGCATCTTGTGTTGCTCTGATTTACTACACGATTGCATTGTGTTATCAATATTTCCATTATCCTAAAACAGTCGTTTCTAAAGTAATTGTACTACCCAAACTTGTAGTGAGTTCATACAAGCGGAAGCTATTTAGGGCAAAACTTACTTACATGTGAAAACATTTTCGTTGCTTATGAAAACAAAATTATATGCGAATTGCAAATTCTAAGTTGTTTCAAGTCCACAGGACGTTTATTATTTTTTCAACAAATTTTAAGGCATTTTTTTTCTTATCTCCAATTATAATCTTGCAGTGACTCATAAACTATTGTTATATATTTATACATACATACATACATACATACATACATACATACATACATACATACATACATACATACATACATACATACACACGCATAGATATATGTGGTATATATAGATGAGTATGTATACTCAATAGTTCCTTAATACTCACAATACAAATATGCAAACTCTTTTACTTAAGTAATCAAAAATAATTTTTGCAGATTTACGAAAATGCAGTTTTTTCCGCCGTCACAGTTTGTAATTCAAATCCACACTGGAAAACTCGCCTGATGTGGGGACAGCTTGGACAAGTTTATGTTAGCAATTTTGATACATAATTCACATGATCAATTTTTACATTAACTAAATATGCATAAAAACAAAGTCATAATGAACCAAGAGTCAGACACTGTTCCTTAGAAACTCAGTCTTGATTCGCCCAAAATTGTTTTTGGATTAGTCTCAATTGTTACGGATCTTTTTAAAATATGACATATTTACATGCAAATATAAAATGCTTTGCTTTAGACAAGTTTTTGTATGTTTTTTGTGTATTATTTGCAACCAAAGTTTTCTATTATTAGATGATTTTCATGGCTCATTTTGATCGAAAAACTCCTGTGCGCAAACACCATTATGACAACACCCCATTTACTTCTACAAAAAACGATGACTGTGAGTCTGTGATGTATTACACTACGTTTTGAAATCACCAGAACTTCAAAGGGGGTTACAGTTTTGCACGATTACACGCAGTGAAGTGGTTCGGATCAGATTGGCCGATTCGGTAAAGCTTCGGCTGCATCGGTTTTAAATTTTCAAATCGCCATTCTGGAATTTTAGTTTCAATTTTGAGTATCGGCTGAAACATTTTTTAATGTGGCAAAATGTAGGCGAATTTTCATAAACTTCTTGAGCAATAAATCACATACACATCACACCAACACACATGCCTGGCTGCTATGTAAATTGTCCAATGATTTGCTTTATCTAATGGCAAAGCATACCTACAATATAAGTGAAAAGTTTTGCAGAATTAATGTTTAATAAAAGCATGTCCTAAATTTTTTCAGATTAGCCGTTTGTGCTCAAAAATTTTTGCACAGGAGGGGAAACTTCCAACATAACTCGTTTAAACCTACCTTGCTGGTTTTCAGCAGTTAGTTAGTTTTACCAGTCAGTGTACCCTTATTCTATTTCAAACAGCCATTGCATGTAATTTGTATGTCAGTTGACCAAACTCAGAGTGTGCAATTTTAAAAACACAATGTGCCCTAAAAGTTGTTCAACAATACTAGACTACTTATAATTTCAGGTCCAATATCGCGCAACAAGCAATGCCCGTCAAATTTCGTTCGTGGCGACCGCGCCTGCTACTTCGTTCCCAAGCCAAAACCCAACGTTCGTACCTTAGACAAATCGGTACAGGAAGCGCAGAAGTTTTGCCGAGCTTTACACCCTCAGGCTAATTTACCCATGATCATTGACAGGTGTCAACAGAAAGACTTCGACATAAATATCTTGTACGTTTTGTTGAAATCTTAAAAAATTCACAGCCGAATGTTTGTTTTGTAGCCAAAATGATGAAACAATCACTTAAGGTTGTAGTTTCGATTCCAAAATAGCATTTATTTTACATGATAGTATTTTCAAAGCTCTTTTTTATAGAAATTAGTAAAGCAGGAATAAAATGGCTGCAAACTTTACGAAACAAAACTGACTACTACATATCATGCTTGATGATCCTTAATAAAATCCAAAGTTAAGTACAGTTCAGTAAGCCAACGTGGTAGCTAGTTAGAATTTTACAACAAAAAATATGGTCTTGGTGTTTAGTAGTGTAGTGTAATTAAATTATAGTCTCTTTACCCATAGTCTATAGATCTGGTTGCCAAACGGGTCACTGCGATTATGGAACTACCACCTTAAGCAACTGCTCTTCTAAAAGTAGATATTTACGGTACCATAGAGTGTGTACAAAGCTCAGAAATTCATTTAACTTAATTGTAAATAGCTAGTAACACAAAGTTTAGAATATTTACTTGAAATCTTTAGTTTATTTTACATACGTACTTGAAACAAAACTTAAGCTTCTGAAGTTTTGGGTGATGTACTGAATTTGGCTGATTATTTTTTGAAGTATTGAAAAGACACTAGTAGATGGGTGGGGGGGTTGAAGAGCGGGACTTGTACTGAAAAAGAGGCTATTACTGAATATGACTGACCCGTGGACGCAAAATTAAATTAACTAATTAGTACAATACGTAACTGTACACAAATGAGTAACAGAATGAGACAAATACACAAAGTCTCATTTGCATAATTTACACACATATCATTTGCATAAAACGATTATTACTTTGATTTTATTGTAATAAGTTTTCAGTACGTTGTCAAAATTCTGTCGTGCGAGTTAAAAATGTGTTTTTATGTGTTATAGGTTATAGGCTAAAAACTGATTTCTCTTGTTCAAACTAATTTAGGCTCAATCCTGAACTGTGGGGCTATGAAATATTTAAATATATCAAACCATCAAATGCGGAGTTTTGTTACGGTACCGTGGCGTATCCAAAATGCATCCATCAGCCATGTACGCCTTTCAAACCAAGGACTTGGGCCGCCTTATGGAATGAAAGCTGTGTTGCCAAGTAACTTTTAACAGTAAAAAATTCCCTGCATATTTAGACTTGGTAGTGGTCAAAATGAATTCTGTGTTTTTTAAATTTCAGCAGTATACATTTTCGACTTGACTAGTCAATTTTTGATTCGTTTTCAACCGTTTGAAAACCATAAGACATGTTTACGGTATGGATAATAATCCAGCGCCATAGCAACTAGCAAGGATACACTCTACGTACAATGCTTCCATTTAGTATGCTGCAGATATTTAGTATTTGCCGACGGTTATGGCAGTCACAGAGATCCCACGACTGGCGTTCTTACAACTGATATGTATTTTGCCGAACGCAGCGCGGCAGTGTACAATACTCTTGAATGTGCGCCTGTGTGCCAAATTCAGGATGATTGGAATGCTCCTTGTGACATCCAAGGTGAGTACAAATAATGCTAACCTGAAATATACTGATTCGTTGATTAAAGTTTTCATGAGTATGTTTCAGACTTATCTATTGTGTCTTAAAAACTGAAACAAGGACAAATTTCGGTCAGCTGCAGTTTAGTGTTTGCGTCTATGCGCCAAAATTAAGACATTTTGAATGCTCCTCATGACTTGGTAACTTTGAAGCAATAACTTAAAGACTTATTGTAAAGTATGTTTAACGGATCTGATTTATATAAACAAGACTTGATTTAGTGACATGGTTGTGTCAAAGACGATACTTACTAGGCAGCCAACACCCTTTTTCAAATCTGCAAACTAGTTTTCCACGTTTGAGCTACCAGATTAATCTATCACTAGTCGCCTCAAGTGGCTATTTGACTCACCAGTGAGCGCTAACTAATGGTGCTCATTAGTAAACAAAATTTGTATATTTTGTTTAACTTTAAGACAAACTATTAAACAAATTTGCAAAATCCAGCTCACGAAATGGCACATAGTTTTATTACTTTATTTAGGTTCAAATCACACATGGATACCGGGTGGTCCATACCATCTTGCAGATTTGACTGGAAACTACAATCTTAACAAGTTGAATGAATATGCAAGCGCAATTAATCTTAACAAGCTTGAAATATACTTAAAAAATTACGTTAGTTTTCAATAAATTAAACTTCAGCTACTACTGCCTTCTGCAATTTATGTGGACGTGTGTATATGTTTTTAAGAACATTACAGACAATTGAATTTCAGCGTGTGTGTATTAAATCTGGGGGAAGCGCTAACTTTATTTTGGCGTTTGAATTCTCCAAATATCAAAAGTACGACAAACAAGCGCGTTCCGCGGGTCAGAGATAAACTATTTGCATATTAATTTTGCATACATGCTAAATTACTTCCATTTACTTCCATCAATAACATTTTAAAGTACTTGCAAATTCCTCCCAATGACTTTAACTGCAATGTAACTACAGCGGGTTTGTGACACATGCAGACACACCAACAGACACACGTTATGACCTAGCGGCTAGTGTAGTATTTAACGTAACCGCAAACCTTATAGCATAGGTAGAGGAGTAAAATTGTTGAAAAATTATTGAGTTAACAACTATTCAAACCATCAAAGCAGGACTCGCCGTTCTACCTTGACTAATAAACCACTAAATTTGTGATACATTCGTGAGCTACTGTATTAGCCAGAGTGAGGCAGCCGCCTGTACAAACTTTATAACCATTATGTGAAATAGGTACATAACATTTTCCCCCTCCAACCTTAAGTTCGTCCGCGTGGCGTCAATATTTAGGGTTCTACAGTTGTTTGACAAAATAGCACATGGGTTAGTTAGTGTAGGTCAATAAAACAATCAACACATTGCACAGGAGAACAATTAACACCATGTGCAGCTTGCTGTGTATAATTCTATCGCAAAGGTTTATTAAGCTGCAAAAATATTGTATTATAAGTGAGAGCATGTGTGTTCAAAGTGTTAATATTAGATTTTAGCTTTGATAGTATGGTGAATAACGTATACTAATGGCAAAAATGTAAACTTTCCACATGTTGCTATACGCGGCGCCACATCTGCAATAAGTGGCAAAGTATGGCCCACTATGAGGCGCCCATTAGACACATTTTGGCATTAATTGGCATAAAATTGCGTGTTCCAATATTAATCTTGACGCTTCCTTTAGCAATTGGTT
>JASANF010007376.1:0-14211 GCA_030248245.1 Trissonchulus sp. WLG1_4 | reverse complement strand
TATCGTATAAGAGGAAGGGAGAGCCCCTTAAAAAGTACAGTAAGACCCCTTAGTGCTGAAAAACGAAACTCCAAAAACCCACCCTTGTTCGCTCACATGTCGGGGGTCAAAAGGCGTTAGTTTTAGCCCCATAAAATAATGCCAACGAGACCCCTTCGGAGACCGCTTATATAAATTTGTGTACAGGGATGTTACGGCTGGCAAATTTTTGACCTGTACCATGTACCAGCTTCTGGAAATGTGCATTTTTCCCCCAAAAAACGGAGTGGGTCTTCCCCCGCCCGCCATTGTCGTAAACCCCACGCCCAGTAAGTAAGCGGCGCATTGCATTTTGTCAGACTCCTAATAAAACAGGGTACTCTTGCTTCCTCTCAACATCGCCTTTATCGCCCGTCTCGCCGCCCGGCGCCGTTCTCACCAAGTCGCAGCCATTTCTCACCAATTAGCCCTAGTCGCAGCGCCCCATAATTCATGGCCATTTCGAACACCAGCGGTGCGGAGAGCTGCGAGATTGCCGTCGGCAATGGGGGGTCGGTCGACCGCTCGCAGGCCCCTCGAGGGATTCGCTCGGCGGAATTCTCCGTCACATCAGCGGAGCTCAATGGCGCCTCGTGCAGCTGCGATGAAACTCCAACACCTCGCAACCCAGATGAGATCGGGAGCCTCGCCTAACCGAGCTGGGAAATGGTAAAGCAAGCTACGCCATGGAAAAACCACGAAGGGCGGGGATTCACAAGGGTGTTGACTAAAACGATGGGTTTACGTATGTATATATATATATATATGATAGACACCTTGGGGCAGGGGTGTACGGGGGAAAGAATTCAGCTGAAATTTTTTTAGCGGCGGTTTAGCACATTTAGTGAACGTAGGAAGTCATCATATACCACTTGCGGGGGGGGCCCAGATCTGCTACACTGCTCAGAAAACCAGAATGGAACGGTGGGTCGCAGGAACCCCAGGAGTCCGAATTTGGAAATTTTGAAAACTACACAAATTTTTTATATAGCGCCATCCATTCAGAGAGAACATTTTTTACAACTTTTTAGAGAGAAATACATTGAATCAATCAATCAATGAGTTTAACGAGAAAAATATTTGATACATATCTGAGAAACCATGAAAAATTCATATTTTCATCATAATTTAGAGACCGAAATTTCTCATCCTAAAAAATGTTATTAATTTTTCATTAGTTTCAGATATTTTTACACGAGTTTTCAGAGAAAATTCTTTTCTTTTTCTGAAACAAATTTCACATCCGTAAATATATAACAGTAGGTATAATTAAAGAAAGTGGAAATCTTTTTCAGAATCTCGAAAATAAAATTCGTATTGAAAATGCGCAATCCAAATTCTCTTCAAAAAGCAAAAAATTAAGTTCTTTGTCTGCAAAGTACTACAAATGACATTGCTGAGTGAAAAAATGCTTAAAATTTCCGCTGGAAAATAAACTTTTCCCCCCACCTCCCAGCGATACATCTAGAATTCCATGGATTAATGCAGTTGGGATTACTGTACCATTTTTTTTTAATAGGTCGGGGAAAGCACATTTGCTTCAAAAACCCTATATATATATATATATAATATATTTCATTTTTTTTGCATTTTTTCTCATATTACCATGAAAATCTTAACCCTGACATTTGCACTTTTTTACGAAAACCCGAGTTTTTCACGTTCAACGTGTTTAAAATGGAGTCGAAATAATGTCCACAATTTTTTGGAATCAAAAAACAAAGGATGTTGAGATGTTCCTCCCGAAAAATTGGCCAAATTCACCGGAATCATCTGCAATTTGATCAATCAAGTGGGGCCCTTATTCTCAGGCTCGGGCCTAGGCTCCGTTCGGCTTAAGGCCGCGATTCACGGTGCGTTTGCCGCTGCGATTTTGACCGAAAAGAGCCGACTGTCGCAAGCCGCAACGCACCGTTTGAACAAACATTGCGGCTTCAGTGCGTCTCATTATGCCACTTTGCCGTCACCATTTTTAGAGAGCGCAATTTTGCACTGAAAAATTGTTGATACCAACATGTCCGGCACATCAAAATGCAATGAAAATCGCAGGCCTCGAATTGCCGTCTGGCGTTTTAGACGCTGCGGACAAGTACGCAGGTATTCCGCATTAAAACTTGTGCGTTTGTTTATATTCGCGTTTTGCGGCAAGCCGCGTTTCGCCGCAGCGAAATCGCAGTAAAATCTCAGCGTGCCGGTTTGCCTCTATATCACACACACACACACACACACACACACACACACACACACACACAAAATGAGGCCGATTCACACGCTGCGATTTTACTGCGATTTTGACGCAAAACGCAATGTCTGAACAGACGCAGCATTTTTAATGCGGAATGCCTGCGTCTTGATTTTGCCGCAGCGTCTAAAACGCCAGACGGCAATTCGACCTGCGATTTCATTGCATTTTGATGCTGCGGACGTGTTGGTATCAACAATTTTTGCAGTGCAAATTGTCACTTTTTTAAAATAGTAAAGACGCAGCAAAGTGGCATGCGAGACGCACTGAAGCCGCAATGTTTGTTCAAACGGTGCGTTGCACTTGCGACAGCCTGCGGCTTGCGTTTTGCGTCAAAATCGCAGCGGCAAAAACGCACCGTGTGAATCGGCCTTAAGCCAAAGCTTAAACCTAAGCCCAAGCCTAAATTGAGGCCCAGTTTGAATTTGATCAAAAATTAGATGATTCCGGTGAATTTGGCCAATTTTTCGGAAGGAACGGTGTCGACGTGCCTTTGTTTTGATTCCAAAAAATTGTGAACATTATTTCGACTCCATTTAAACACATTTAGAACGTAAAAAACTCGGGTTTCCGTAAAAAAATTGCCAAAATGTCTCTCACTGAGGGTTCAGATTTTAGGTGGTAATATCTGAGAAAATCCAAAAAATGAAATATATATATATATATATAGGAGTTTTTGAAGCAAAAATGCTTCCCCCAAGGTGCTCTACTAAAAAAAATAGGTACACCATCCCAACTGCATTTAATCCATGAAATTCTAGATGTATCGCTGGGAGGTGGGGGGAAAAGTTTCTTCAGCAGTAAGAAAGTTTTTCACGTTTTCGCATTCGCAGATGCATTCATTTGTAGTACTTTGCAAGCAAAGAAGCTTTAATTTTTTGCTTTTTGAAGAAAATTCAAATTGCACATTTTCAATACAAATTTTATTTCAAGATTCTGAAAAAGATTTGGCTTCTTTAAATATACCTACTGTATATATTTACGGATGTGAAAAAAATTTTCTTTCAGAAAAAGAAAAAGAATTTTCTCTGAAACTCGTGTAAAAAGTATCTGAAATTTAACTGAAAAACGAGTAACATTTTTTCAGATAAATTTCAGTCTCTGAATTCTGGGTGAAATTATCTGAATTTTTCATGAGTTTCTCAGATATGTATCAAATATTTCTCATAAACTTTGATTGATTGATTGATTGAATGTATTTCTCTCTGAAAGTTTGTAAAATGTCTCTGAATGGAAAAGTAAATAACATCTGAAAATATGTATATAACCGAAAAAGTTTTACAGAAAATTCAGACTCCTGGTTTTCCTGTGTGGGGTCGACCGCCCCCAGACCCCCGCATTCATTCTGGTTTCTCGACAAGTGTAGCAGATCTGAGGCCCCCGCAACTGTGGTATATAATAGACTCCTATATTTCACTAAATGTAGCTAAACCGCAGCTAAAAATTTTAGCTGAACCCTTCTTGCCCCTACACCTCTGCCCCAAGGTGCTCTGCTCAATAGGTCATATATATATATATACGTACGTAAAACCATGGTTTAGTAAAACCACCTTTGTGAAATCCACCCTTAGTGTTTAGTGGCATGACTACTTGCTTTACCATTTCCAGCTTCATTTTAGGCGAGGCCTACCCCAATCTACATCGGTCGGTTGCGAGTGTTCAAAAATCGTCCTGGAGCGTGGCGAGAAAGCTCATCGGCAGCTGCAGCGAGGGCGCCGTAAATTCCGCTGAATGCTCGACAAATTCGCGAGCGGAATGCTCGACAAATCTGCGAGCGGTCGACGACCCCCCATTGCCAATGGCAATCTGGCAGCGTTCTACGTCGTGCACGACCTACCGCTGGACATTGTGTTCGAAATGGCCATTGATTATGGCGTGCGATTTGAGCTAATTGGTGAGAAATTGGCTGCGACAAATTTGGTGAGAAATTGGCACAAGACAGAGCAACAGACGGGCGATAAAGGCGATGTTGAAAGGAAGCAAGAGTCTGCTGTTTTGTAAAGTCTGACAAAAATAGATGCGCCACTTACTTATTTTACTGGCATGACTTCTACGACAATAGCAGGCGGGGAAAAAACCCACTCCATTTTTTGGGGGAAAAACCCCACGCCAGTTCCGGAACTTGGGTACGTGGTACAGGTCAAAAAATTTGCCAGCGTATAGTACAGTCCCTGTAGGCAAACGTATATAAGCGGTATCCAAAAGGGGTCTCGTTGGCATTATTTATGAGTTAAAAATTTTGACGCCCCATTTTTGACCCGACATGGCGAACAAGGGTGGTGAATTTTGGAGTTTCATTTTTCAGCACTAAGAGTAAGAGATGCTAGCTCAAATGTAAAAACACTTTTACAGAGGACTACCCTTCCTCTATTCATGACCGCAGTGGCAGGTCCCTCCGTCTTTCGTGCGAGGGGGGGGGGCATGACCGAAATTAGACGGGGTAAAAAAACCATGTGGGGGAAAAAACCACTTTTTGAAAATGGTCTGGTGATGTCGATAAACCTAGTAGCTACTCCAAAAGACTCATGGTAGCGCAAAAACTTGTTTATTATTAACACAAATGCGCATACTGACACTTTCTCGATCGAATTCGGGAATACGGGCCTAATAGTCGAACTTTGTCATTTTGAGATCCATTTGGAGCGAAAAGTAGTATATATTCTCTGGTACTATTGCCAATTTTTTTGTATGTTTTTAATTATTACCTGTTAATTTCTCTTGTTTAAACGCCAAATAACCTACTAAAATAGAAATATGCCCGTCACGACTCACGACCAGTTACGGTATGGGTATATACCCTCCACGGAGGGTACATGGGTTAAAAAGGAGCCATAAAGCGCAGATTTCGCATGCATTTGAAGCATAATAGCAACTTTTGAGTCGTTTTCGACGTTTTCAGGCGAAATTAAGGTGTTTTGTTTTCAAATCTAAAAATTCAAAATTTTATAATGGGCTGCGACGGGCAGTTTTAGAAGTTGTGAACCTTAGGCCCCGCAGCAAATCTGCGTATAGTTTTGGAATCAGGGGTCTCTACTGCGCCGCAGACGTGCCATAGCGTCGAAAAACTACCGCTAACACACTTTACGGGTGATTTATGCGGTGGGTGTTTTTCCCCCACATGGGTTTTTTCCCCGGCAAATTTTTGGCTTCCCGCCAAAGTAAAAGATAGCTGAATGAAACCGGTGCCAGCATTGAGCAAGGTTAGGCCTACGACAGATTTTTTTGGTTTCCCGTGAAAACGGATAGTCTATGAGCTACATGACGAAATATGAAGCGGTTTTTCCCCCGCCTGCTATACTTGCTGTACTCTTGATAGGCAAAATCTTCTTTTCGTAACGAAATCACACGGTTCGTTTTCTCAAGTGGTGCAACTCTTTTTGTCAGACTTTAGTGCACTATCTGATGTGAAGTTCTGCTTCTGACGTAATTTGCTTTTAATTTTCCGGATCGAAAAAATTTCTGATGCGTCTCGACTTAACCAAGTTTGGCCTAAACAGTGAAAAAATCTCCAATTTTTTTGAGGGTTGTCGCTCGTAGACCCCTGCATTCTTGTGGCTTACTGTTCATGGTATTCTGAGCTCAAATTTTAGCTCTGATGTTTTCGGGGGCATTGTTATTTGCGCATTCTGGTGTGTTTACTGTGCTGATCTGATGTGTTGTTGTTTTAGGCGGTGAGGGGGCAACACTGAGGCCCGGCCCTACGGCTAGAAGTTTCTGCAGTGTGGCAACAGTAAAAAACTTTGGCTTCCGCAACCAGTGCAACCAGTCCTAGTGCCCCAAGCCTGACGACGGCGGCGGCATGATGCAGGTACCCAGTGAGTTGGCTTCCTCCCTTCCAATGGTGCCTTGGCTCGTGAATAGCATGCGTATCTCCAATCTTGGCGAGCTCATCGACGTGCTGTTTGGTAGTGATAAGGAGGCAAGCTGCCTTCGAATCCGACGCGTCCACTCTCACGCCGTCGGGTGTATATGTAACTCTATGGATTGCATAACTAAAGTTTACAAAATTTAAAATTTTAATTTCATACCTACATAATCATTGTAGTTTTTGCTTTTATTTCCCCCAATTTTTCATTTGCATTGCTAAGAGCGGACCAAGGGAGTTGGGGATGGCTTCCCCCCAACTACATGTATTGTCGAGGCACGATTGTTTTCCACAACAAAGAAGTGCTCTAAAACATTACTATAAATTGACACATCCTATATGGCACATGTGTACTGTTGCCGTTTTTATTTTTTAGGCGGAAAGCAGTGGTATGCGCGATATAATGCATTGTGGTTCCCCAGTGGTGTGAAGCTTCTGTTCTTTTAACCCTAGCCAGATCCTGGCAATGCCACCCATCATTGAAGTAACAGCTACATTGTGATTAGTATATGCTGTTGAAGGTTTTTTCCAATTGGCATTTCAAGCTTAGACGTATCGGTGTTCAAATATATACTTTTAGCACTTAAAATTATAGTCATGAACGTCGTGTCAGGTTTAGCGCGATAGCGTCAACCTATAGTAAGAATTATTTTAGTTTAACAAACTAATGCATTCTACTAAAACAAGTGCTATACAATAAAACTTGTGAACACGATACGCGAGAGAATGCCTTTAATGCTACTCCATAATGTATGTTAAAACTGTTTCATATATAGTGTTAATGCTATGTGTACCACAATAAAGTACTGTTTTAATATTGTTGGTCTTTTCCGTTTTAAGCTACATAGGCTAAGACTGTGGCGAAACTTACGCTTGAGGCAACGTTGGGCACGGGGCGTGGTGGGGCAGAGGTCTTGCTCAGCGGGGATTTAGGTTTTTTCACTGTACCAACTTAGTTTTTACATTTGTCGAGATTTTGTGATACTCAAGCAGTAAAAAATCAAGCTTTACTTGGACATATGTCCGTTTAAATGGCAAAATTGCGAACACGTTTATGCTTGACATTCAATAATAAAGGGTTAAGTATTTACATATATAATGGTTGAGGTCTCAGTATAATTTATCATGTAACTCAGTGCGAGTGTTATACACGGTGTTTATACATTTACCGACGAGGGCGTAGACAGGGGGGTGTCATGCTAGTGGTGGGCAAACATGAAAGAAAATCTGCGGGGCAAGATCTCCGCGGGTGGGGCAGCGAAAATCCACCCCGAGTCCAATTCTGGCTTGAGGATTGTCGGATTCGGGTGCTAGCTTTCAGTGTTGCATGTTACAGGCCAGTTGCATTACACAACAACTAGAGAGTACAGAAATGTAGACACAAACTATTTACGCTCATTATGTATTGACGATAAACGTGTGCACGATGCTTGCACCCGATTCTATGTTAAGCTAATGATTTGTGTGCATGTATGAATATTACCAGTGCTACTGAAGCGGAAAAATTATGTAAACTAGAAAAGAAAAATGCCCTGCGGAGAAAAAGTCATAATAGGACGAGAGCGATAGTTTTAGTGCTTGTTCACTGAACGCAAAAGTATCAATTTCAGGAAAACTTTCGGTCTGTAGTAAGAATGACTGAAGCGGAAAAATGAGCTGCTAAAAGCTTGGAAACTAGAAAATGATGTAAGAAATAGGCCGCTTTGCTGCGCCCTATTATTGCGGACACCGTCGGAAAATTGAAAATGAACTTATCTAGAACTATTACTACAGAGTAATTCTGTAGACTGTAGAGTTACCAGACCCATATCCAGAACAGTTTCATAACGGAATTATTGGGTGATTACTGTACTGCATTGAACTATGCCACTAAGGTGCTAGCGCCTATTCCTTCACCGGATTAAACAGACTGGATTTATCTTTATTAAATGTTTAGAAATAGATATTGGACATATATAATTAAGTTATTCAAATACGTAATTTTAGTTCAAACAGAAGCCATTACTAAATTATCACCGAATGACATTACGTTTAAAAAATGTGTATTGGCGGCCATTTAACATTTATTCTGCCTAGAAATTAGTGCACTGAAAAATAAAACTATAAAAAACAGTATCTGTATTTGGGCTTGTTGATCGATCATTGATTTCTGAACTGAAACGAATAGGTATGAAACTGGTTTCACTGACATCAATGTTTACTATTTGATCGACGAAAAACTTGTCAGTAACTAACATTTTTTCACAGTTTTCCCTTTCCTTTGCTATTCGGTTTGATCGTAGTTTAGTGCAAGCCAGTGAAAATTACGAATGAAAAGATAACTTTTTCGTGCCCACCGTGGTGATCTAATGAGGTAATTGATTCGCTAATTCGAATATTGACTTATGGGTCATGTACGATCCCATACAAATGTGGTAGGATATATGTATTTCACCAAAAAAGTAAAGGTTTATATGTCTATTCTAAGTTATGGTCGATTCATTCATACTAGAGCTGTATGCCCGTTTGCCGACAAAACGATAACACCGCCGACCATATATGAAAGTAGTAAAGTACAGTGTGACATTGCACAGATTTATTTAGATTTATTGCACAAATGTTAAAACAACCGGTAGGTAATCAATGATCAATCAACATGATTTTTTATGACCGTACGGGCTAACTGGACAGTGGACTGTCAGTATTAATTATTGACCCATAGTATACTGAAGATCAGCAGCACGGCTACAGTACAAATAACACAGCCGTGGTGCCCGCAATAATAGGGCGCAGCAAAGCGGCCTATTTCTTACATCATTTTCTAGTTTCCAAGCTTTTAGCAGCTCATTTTTCCGCTTCAGTCATTCTTACTACAGACCGAAAGTTTTCCTGAAATTGATACTTTTGCGTTCAGTGAACAAGCACTAAAACTATCGCTCTCGTCCTATTATGACTTTTTCTCCGCAGGGCATTTTTCTTTTCTAGTTTCAAATAGTGAAAGTATCGGATGTTCAAGTTGGCCAAGTTGGCCAAGTTAGCCATTAAGTTGGCCAAGTCTGCTGGGCAACTTGACCATTTTTGATAGCACAAGACCAGGACGGTGTGCCTCCGGATGTGCCCTCAAAATTGTTTTAAATAAATTTTAACGTCTTTTTAGAATCATTAATTTCTCATCATCCCACATTCACAGGACAGTTCACAATTTTTCGAAACAAAACTAACTATGTACATATATGTATACATCAACTGATTAAGTTGGCCATCTTTGAAACAAAACTATGTATATACATCAACTAATTAAGTTGGCCAAATTTGGCCACGTAGGACACTACACTTGGGCCAAAGCATGTTGACGCTTGACATGGTGAAATACTGAAATGTTGACTTTTATACATTTTGGTGCCGCGTTTTATATTCGAAGAATATCGTCGGCATGCAAAAGGATGTCGCATCGAAATCTATCTAAATTTAAATTAACTTTACTCGCAAAACGTGCTTGTTAAATTTGCAACAGGACCATGCAAGTAGAGTTCTGACTTCTGCCACTAGCAAATTTTCCGGGCCGGGCCCGGGCCGGGCCGACTAGCGCGCTTCCGGGCCGTGCCCGGGCCGGGCCGGCCCGGGGCCCGCGGCCCGCTACAGGCCCGGCGGGCTGTATCGGGCCCATTGGCCCGGGGCCCCCGGGCCGGCCCGGAGCAGGCCAGGGCCCGGGGCCCACGGGCCGGCCCGGAGTGGGCCCGGAGCCCGCGGGCTGGCCCGGCACAGACTTCAGCAAGTGAGAAAATGCATTGTGTGCGTCTGGGTGTATTTATAAGTGCCTGCGCACTTGTAAAAATCAATATATATGCAATGCAGTCATTGTTCATACGTTGCTGAAGCTCGAGACGGCCCTGGGCTTGCGGTTTTTTAGGCCCGGCGGGCCGCGCACGGCCCGGGGCCCGGGGCCCGCTACGGCCCTGCGGGCCGCGCACGGCCCGGGGCCCGGAGTTTTACGGGCCGGGCCCCGGCCGGGCCCATTTCTGAAAAATCTCTTCGGGCCGGGCCCGCGGCCCGCGGCCCGCTACAGGCCCGGGCAGAACTCTACCTGCAAGCGCACCGTATTTCCTCGAAACAAGCCCTTGTCCTGAATAGAGTTCTGCCCGGGCCTGTAGCGGGCCCCGGGGCCCGGCCCGTAAAATCCGGGCCCGGGCCGTGCGCGGCCCCGCCGGGCCGTAGCAATCCGCAAGTCCACGGTCATCTCGAGCTTCAGCAGCGTATGAACAATGTCTGCATTGCATATTATATTGATTTTTACAAGTGCGCAAGCACTTACACTACACACACGCACACACAATCCATTTTCTCACTTGATGAAGTCTGTGCCGGGCTAACTCACGGGCCCTGGGTCTGCCTCGGGCCGGCCTGCGGGCCATGGGCCTGCCCCGGGCCGATCGGCCCGCAATGGCCCGCCGGGCTTGTGCGGGCCGCCGGCCCGGAACATTTGCTTGTGGCAGAACTCTAGTCTTGAATGGAACTAGGTATAATAATAATGTAAGAATGGCTTTCCCCACGCCGGGTCGACACGGTGAAAAGCCTGAGCCAGAGGACGCGTGGGGCTATGAGCACCCCTGCCACGCACCCCCCTTTAATTTCAAAATTCTAAAATTTTGTTTTTTTAAAATTAATAACTATCTATTAATTCTGTATAAAATTAATTCATATGTATGTATACTCTTGAGGAAAACCACTTGAATCTTGACGAAGAAATAAATCTCTGGGGCTCTATTCGAGGAAATCGGGTACATGGCTTATTGGCTTGCCCTTCAACATCATTCCATTATTTAGCGTAAGGTACACTTCATTGATGAACATTCTTACCACACAATCGCCCACATTTATCAAAACGTTTATTTCTAATAAAAATCGATCACCCAAAACCTGGCGCAATAATGAGGTTTATGAAATTTTTTGTTCCTACATTGTCCCCATTCCCACACTCGAAAGTGTTTCGAATTTCCACTAGGGTCGATTCATACTTCTGGGCCCGATTTATCGAATCAAAATGTTCGTCGTTGAAAATTTTTTCAACGACGAGCTTTTGTCTTTTAGAACATAATGTTCTAAAAAACCAAAGCTCGTCGTTGAAAAATTTTTCAACGACGAACAATTTCAACGACGAACATTTGTTTTTCAACGACGAACATTTGTTTTTCAACGACGAACATTTGCTTTTTCAACGACGAACATTTTAAACGACGAACATTTGATGTTTCGATAAATCGGGCCCTGGAGGGTCATTGGGACATTACGGACTACAGAGTACAGAGTATGGACAAACGCATGTACCCATATCCGGCCAAGGTGAAGGTAAAGTAAATCCAGTTCAACTCTGCCAGAGATTCTCCACCATATAGACTAACTGACTCTGACTCAAAAGTACCTATGAATCGCACCTTTGTCTGTATGTCCGTACATCCGTATGTCAGAATGTCCCAATGTCCCAGCTCCCAGCCCTAAAAAGTATGAATTGAGAAGAAAACTATTAAAATGGGCTTTGTCCGTGTGCCCTGTTTGTCCGTATGCCGTACAGAAGTATGACTCGATCCTTCCTTACCCTTTACAGACATTTGTTCGTTCAGCCGACAAAAAAGCGGTAGGAAAATTACCGGCTACGTAGTACGTACTTTGCTCTTTGCTGGTGGAATGGACATTATATACATATCTACTGTATTAATAGTGATGGTAGTGTTACTTCTAATCTTTATCCGTCGTTTTCCCGTCTCATAAAGTTTCTTTTAGAATAATCAACGGCCATTGTAATCCAAAGTCCAAAAAGTAGTCCGTAGGAAGAAATCATCATTACCATATGAGCATGCTTCAAGTAGGAAGCTAGACTGCTTGTAATTTTGGGGTATTCTGCCGATACTAAATCACTGGTTATACGAATGATCATATGACCCAGAGTAGAGAATAAATAAATTAAAATAATGACCGCAATCGCGCCAGGAGGATAAATCGACCCATCGCCCACTATCGTTGAAATAACGCCCAAAAACATCAGCAGGTATAACCAAATTCGCCCCAGAATTTTGTGTTTAGTCGATCCTTTGCGAGTTATCAATATCGCAGCGCCATTAACGATGGCGGCTAGCATTAGAATAAACCGAAACCATTCTATGGGGCTGGGTCTAGCGGACAAAACCGAGGGTCCGCTTCGGAAATACCGAGTGGCATCGCTTGGCAGCAGGCTGGTTTCGTTATTGTCGAAATAACTCATTGATACAGCTGGTTTCTGTGAAATCGTGCTAGAACACAATCTAACGTTGACTCATACTTACAATTTTAGCAGGGTTGGCAGTCTCGGTCTCGGTCTCGGTCTCAATCTCGTAAAAAACCCGAGACTAGGCTGGTCTCGGTCTCGGTCTCGGTAGCAAAACCGAGACCTGCAATAGGGTGGTCTCGGTATTTCAGATGAGACTTGAAGTTTTCAAAATTTTCCAAAATCACAAAGACTTTTTTTACAATTTAAGTTTCCAAATAGAATGCCAAGCATGAAATGGTTAAAACTGTCTGCTGCAGAAGAATGTTAGTTCACCGGCAAACTCTGGCTACCTTCAAGTTTAAACTTTGTATATCAAGCTAGATTTTATTTTAAAGTTTGAGCTAAAATGGGTTGTCTGTCTGACTTAGCGATGTTGCATATGTATGTGGAACCTCTTATGTTAAGCAGTAAAAATACTGACCATCATTTATAGACCAAATAGTGCTAACTTTGTAGCTGACTTGTAATTAAAAATTTGCTGGCTTCTGCGACTTTACTTATCTCGAATTGGGTGGCAGTTTAATTGAATTTCTTAAGCCCCAACCTCTCAACGCATGTCAAAACATTAAGTACATATATATCTGAAAAAACCTTAAGTACAATCAAGAGTACATAGGAAGAGTATGACACTCTTCCTATTATGCCTACGGGCGTGCGTCCAATGCGCAGCGCGAAATAGCCCGTTTATGTACGGTTTTGAGGGGGGGGGGGGGGGGGACCCCCCTCAACTGAAGACCCCGTACTCAACTGCGGGGGGTCCCCCCCCCCCCCCCAACTCAGTACCCCGTCTTCAGTTGAGGGGGGGGTACCCCCCCCCCCCTCATTTCAAGACACTGACAAGGACTTTTGTTGATGTGCTGAACTGAGGGGGGGGGTACCCCCCCCCCTCAACTGAAGACGGGGTACTGAACTGAGGGGGGGGGGTATCGCGAAGACTTTGCCAGTGTCTTGAAATGAGGGGGGGGTACCCCCCCCCCCTCAACTGAAGACGGGGTGCTGAGTTGAGGGGGGGTACCCCCCCCTCAGTTGAGCACGGGGTATCGAACTGAGTAGGGGGTACCCCCCCCTCAGTTGAGTACGGGGTCTTCAGTTGAGGGGGGGGTACCCCCCCCTCAAAACCGTACATAAAAGGCCTATTTCGCGCTGCGCATTGGACGCGCGCTGCTAGGCATAATAGGAAGAGTGTCATACTCTTCCTATTATGTACTCTTGGTACAATCAAATGCTTTTTGGGCTCTGGAGTGGTTGGGGCATCAAATCTTCCCCCCACATAACTGTGACAGCGTGAGAAACTTTTCTGGTCCGTGATGATGCTGCTATCACTTATCAGAACTTCCGATAGTAGCACTACTGCACCAGCGCGGACGATTCTACGCTGGCACCTGAGTCAGCCTGCCAAAGTGAAAATATGTGTATGCAATGCACTATAAAATGTGGTATACGAAGAAGTGTGCGAAACTTTTAAAAAATAACCAAAAGTTGACAAAACAGCGGGAAACTATTCTCCGGTTGTCACTCTCCTACTCTCATGCATCCGGTCGTTCCAATGTTAAGTTTCTCGCAACTTCGCATGTCATACACTCATACAACCTGACCTAATCGTCACTTTTTTGTATATACCTTAATAACTATTTTTTCACGTTTCAAAGTATCTCCCATTTTTAAAATTGAAACTTGAAAAAAAGGTCCCCCAAGGGCTGGTCTCGGTCTCGTAGGTCTCGTTTCGGTGGTCTCGGTTGCCTGGTCTCGGTCTCGGTCTCGGTCTCGGTTGCAAACCCGAGACTTGCCAACCCTGAATTTTAGTCT
>JASANF010007374.1:0-12650 GCA_030248245.1 Trissonchulus sp. WLG1_4 | reverse complement strand
GTGGATGGTGTGGGAGTAGGGGTGGGGAGAGTGGGGGAGGTTCTTGGCCGCCATGGGAAAAAAGGGCATGCAATTTAGGATATATTAGTAACATTTTCCGACCAATTCGATCCATTTTGCTCGTTTAATCGCCAAAAATAAAAAATGCACTTTGTTGTCCAAATTCGTTTTTTTACATTTTTGAGTAGAGCATCTTAATCGAAGTAATTTTTCTTCAAGAACTTCTATTTGAAAATTTAGATTTTTCATGATATGCCCCCTGAAACATGCAGAGCTGATTTTGCATTTTTCAGGAATCCACCTGCTGAAAACATTTTTTACAAATGTATAGTTCGAGAAAAATATATATTATTAATAAGAAATAGTAATTTAAATAAATCTATAATCGGATTTATAAATACCAAATGGAAATGCGGATTACTAAATAACGGATTCCGGATCCACATCAAGCAGGGAGCGCACTTCAAGCCAAAGCCAAAACTAAGCACAAAAGTTGCTAAACGCTAAGTTTAGTATAACACTAATTTTTAAGCGTTTATTTTGTGAATAACAGTTTAGTACAAATTAAGCGCTAACACTTAGCAAACGCTTAGCGTTAGTATGTGAATAACTCTTAGTATGTGAATACGGGCCATACAGTACTGTGCAAAAAAAGTGCCCTCTTCGTCGGCGTACGACGAGCTTCGTGAGTTCGTGACAAATGACGAACGTTGGCCGGAAAATAATGAAGAACATTTTGTGTTAAAGACTTCTGGAAGTCTATTGTAATGCACTAAGACCAAAAAATGACGTTTGACACGCATTGTCAACGTCAAACAGCTTCGTCGGTGTAAGAGGACGAGCCTTCGCGACATATGAAGAAAGTTGGCCGGAAAGTGACGTAGCAAAATTTTTTGTGTTTCTTATATATGTGGAAGTCTATTAGAGTGCCCTGAAGCTAAAAAAATCATGTTTGACACAATTTGTCAACGTCAAACCGCTTCGTCGGCAAAAGGTGACGAACCTTCGCGAAAAGTGACGAACGGTGTAATCGCGCTAACATAATTTGCCATGTTGTGTATATGAATCAATTTTTTACAGACTTTATTTTCAAAAAATACCGTTTGAATCAATTTTTTTCAAAAATTTGAAAACCACTACGCATTCGTTAGTACTTAGTACCACCTTAAGGGGGGGGCTACCCAGGTCAAAAATTAAAGTTCTCTAATTTTGCTTATTTTATGTTACTCCACCAAGGCACCCCAACCTCAGATAAGAACAATTAAGCTTGAAGGTGCACTTTTGGTTCAGTGCGTTTGTCAGTGTATTTACATAGGCAAAACAGTGGCGTATTTAGGGGGGGGGGGGCTGGGTGTTATGAAGCACACCCATTGCGGCTTGACAAAGAAATAATAAAAAAAATATTCGAAAAGACTAGTGTAAAAAATAGTTGTGGGGTCAGACTGAAGCGGGGGGGGGGGAGAAATTATTTTCGATTCTAATTCGCTTCCTACCCCATCTTTTAATAAAAATATGAAACCCCCATCGTCAGCCATGCCCCCAATCTGATCTCTAGCCCCCAAAATAGCTGTCGCCCCTTTTAATAAAAATCTGAAGTGAAATTATTGGTGTTAAAACCTTTACGGGTCGAAAGAGTCGGAAAAACGGCATTTTTTCGACTAATGATCCGGAGTCCCCCTATATCCCCCAAACCTAGGAGGGGGGTCAAAAGTGAACGCTCGTTCGAAGAGGCTACGTTAGAAGTTTTTAGGATGTAAGCTTTAGCTGGAAATCAAACTTTGTCAAAAAATTAAACTTTCCATCAATTTTTTTGCGCAAAATTCAATTTATGCAAAAATACTTAATAAAACGAAGACCTGCTGCTACCATTGAAAGAGCAACTTCTAAGCTACTAAATGCTGAAAAAATTTTGTAAATCGGTTCAGGCTTTGAAAAGTTACAAAACTTTTTCTGAAGCTACCAGGACCAGGCAGATTGAAGCGTTACAGCACAAGTACGTGTCAGTACAAATTCCGGGGTATAGCTGCGAAACTTTTTAAAATATGAAGCTAGTTGGGGTTTTTTAGTGCGGTAAAAATATTTCTAATGCTCCTTAGCAGGTTTTTCCTTCAATTTAGGCCTCAGGCTTAGGCTTAGGCATAGGATTAGTGCTTAGGCTTAGGTTAAGGCTTAGGTTAGGCTTAGGTTTAGTGCTTAGGCTGAGGCTTAGTACTTAGGCTGAGGCTTAGTGCTTAGGCTTAGGCGTAGTAGGTGGGACAGCAAAGGCTTAGTCCTAGTTGCTTGCATCAAATAAAAGGACACTTGCTACTGTGAGATCATAAATATAGCTGCACTTTTAAACCGAACTTGACTGTCAGTGCCAGCTTGCTGCTGAGCATCAGTGACGTTTTCAAATCGTATTTATGGTATCAGCTTTCATTAAAAATCTCTACTTATGCCTAGCTTATTTTTCTATGAAAATGTAATTAATTAATTGTCTACGCGAAAAGAAACTAAAACTTTTGATATGCAAGCTTATAGCAGGCGGGGAAAAAAACCCGCATTTTCATATTTCGTCATGTAGCTCATAGACTATACGTTTTCACGGGAAACCAAAAAAATCTGTCGTAGGCCTAACCTTGCTCTAAATGCTGGCACCGGTTTCATTTCGCTATCTCTTACCATTTTTTGGCGGGAAGCCAAAAACTTGCCGGGGAAAAAAAACCCAATTGGGGGAAAAAAAACCCATGTGGGGGAAAAAAACCCACCCCATAAATCACCCGAAAAGTGTGTTAGCGGTAGTTTTTCAACGCTATGGCACGTATTAGGAGTAGTAGAGGCCACTGATGTCAAAACTATGCGCAGATTTGCTATGGGGCCTCAGGTAGACAAGTTTGAAAACTGCCCTTCGCAGCCCATTATAAAATTTTGAATTTTCAGATTTGAAAACAAAACACCTTAATTTCGCCTGAAAACGTTGAAAACAACTAAAAAGTTGCTATTACGCTTCAAATACATGCAAAATTTGCACTTTATGGCTACTTTTTACACCATCGACCCTCCATGGAGGGTACCGTAAGTGGGTGTGACTGGTCGTGACGGACATAGTTTAATTTTATTCGGTTATTTGGCGTTTAAACAAGAGAAACTAACAGGTTATAATTAAAAACATACAAAAAACTGGCAATACGTATACGGTTTCAAAGTAAAAAGCGTTTATTCCCAATCAACTTTCGGTTTCTATATCTGCGCAAAAATATAAGCAATTTAAAAAAGTTTAAGTTTTGAATCTAGAAAGTTTGCAAAAGTTTATTTATGTTCATTTTTGTGTTTATGCGCTGCGCACGCGCTTAGAAAAGTGACGAAAACTGTTAAATTTCCATTCTCCTGTTGTGTAGTTTGGCTTGGCTTGATCCTGAAAATATTTCACAAGGCCCGTATTCACATACTAAGTGTAACGCTTAAACTTAGTGTTTACACTTAGTGTTAGCGCTTATAAGCGCTAAGTGTTATTCACATACTTAGTGTTTATTTAAGCGCTTAGCAAACACTAACGCTTAACTTAGCGTTTCAATTTTGTATTCACATACTTAAAATTTAGTGTTTGGCTTAGAATTAAGCGCTTAAGTTTAGGGACCTCGGGAGCTCCCTAAGCGCTAAGCGCTTAGTTAGTGGATGGTGTGGGGTAGGGGTGGGGAGAGTGGGGGAGGTTCTTGGCCGCCATGGGAAAAAAGGGCATGCAATTTAGGATATATTAGTAACATTTTCCGACCAATTCGATCCATTTTGCTCGTTTAATCGCCAAAAATAAAAAATGCACTTTGTTGTCCAAATTCGTTTTTTTACATTTTTGAGTAGAGCATCTTAATCGAAGTAATTTTTCTTCAAGAACTTCTATTTGAAAATTTAGATTTTTCATGATATGCCCCCTGAAACATGCAGAGCTGATTTTGCATTTTTCAGGAATCCACCTGCTGAAAACATTTTTTACAAATGTATAGTTCGAGAAAAATATATATTATTAATAAGAAATAGTAATTTAAATAAATCTATAATCGGATTTATAAATACCAAATGGAAATGCGGATAAATAACGAATTCCGGATCCACATCAAGCAGGGAGCGCACTTCAAGCCAAAGCCAAAACTAAGCACAAAAGTTGCTAAACGCTAAGTTTAGTATAACACTAATTTTTAAGCGTTTATTTTGTGAATAACAGTTTAGTACAAATTAAGCGCTAACACTTAGCAAACGCTTAGCGTTAGTATGTGAATAACTCTTAGTATGTGAATACGGGCCATACAGTACTGTGCAAAAAAAGTGCCCTCTTCGTCGGCGTACGACGAGCTTCGTCGTTCGTGACAAATGACGAACGTTGGCCGGAAAATGATGAAGAACATTTTTTGTGTTAAAGACTTCTGGAAGTCTATTGTAATGCCCTAAGACCAAAAAATGACGTTTGACACGCATTGTCAACGTCAAACAGCTTCGTCGGTGAAAGCGGACGAGCCTTCGCGACAAATGACGAACGTTGGCCGGAAAGTGACGTAGCAAAATTTTTGTGTTTCTTATATATGTGGAAGTCTATTAGAGTGCCCTGAAGCTAAAAAAATCATGTTTGACACAATTTGTCAACGTCAAACCGCTTCGTCGGCAAAAGGTGACGAACCTTCGCGAAAAGTGACGAACGGTGTAATCGCGCTAACATAATTTGCCATGTTGTGTATATGAATCAATTTTTTACAGACTTTATTTTCAAAAAATACCGTTTGAATCAATTTTTTTCAAAAATTTGAAAACCACTACGCATTCGTTAGTACTTAGTACCACCTTAAGGGGGGGGCTACCCAGGTCAAAAATTAAAGTTCTCTAATTTTGCTTATTTTATGTTACTCCACCAAGGCACCCCAACCTCAGATAAGAACAATTAAGCTTGAAGGTGCACTTTTGGTTCAGTGCGTTTGTCAGTGTATTTACATAGGCAAAACAGTGGCGTATTTAGGGGGGGGGGCTGGGTGTGCTGCAGCCCCCCCTTTGCGGCTTGACAAAGAAATAATAAAAAAAATTTTCGAAAAGACTAGTGTAAAAAATAGTTGTGGGGTCAGACTGAAGCGGGGGGGGGGGGAGAAATTATTTTCGATTCTAATTCGCTTCCTACCCCATCTTTTAATAAAAATATGAAACCCCCATCGTCAGCCATGCCCCCAATCTGATCTCTAGCCCCCAAAATAGCTGTCGCCCCTTTTAATAAAAATCTGAAGTGAAATTATTGGTGTTAAAACCTTTACGGGTCGAAAGAGTCGGAAAAACGGCATTTTTTCGACTAATGATCCGGAGTCCCCCTATATCCCCCAAACCTAGGGGGGGTCAAAATTGAACGCTCTTTCGAATAGGCTAGGTTAGAAGTTTTTAGGATGTAAGCTTTAGCTGGAAATCAAACTTTGTCAAAAAATTAAACTTTCCATCAATTTTTTTGCGCAAAATTAAATTTATGCAAAAATACTTAATAAAACGAAGACCTGCTGCTACCATTGAAAGAGCAACTTCTAAGCTACTAAATGCTGAAAAAATTTTGTAAATCGGTTCAGGCTTTGAAAAGTTACAAAACTTTTTCTGAAGCTACCAGGACCAGGCAGATTGAAGCGTTACAGCACAAGTACGTGTCAGTACAAATTCCGGGGTATAGCTGCGAAACTTTTTAAAATATGAAGCTAGTTGGGGTTTTTTAGTGCGGTAAAAATATTTCTAATGCTCCTTAGCAGGTTTTTCCTTCAATTTAGGCCTCAGGCTTAGGCTTAGGCATAGGATTAGTGCTTAGGCTTAGGTTAAGGCTTAGGTTAGGCTTAGGTTTAGTGCTTAGGCTGAGGCTTAGTACTTAGGCTGAGGCTTAGTGCTTAGGCTTAGGCGTAGTAGGTGGGACAGCAAAGGCTTAGTCCTAGTTGCTTGCATCAAATAAAAGGACACTTGCTACTGTGAGATCATAAATATAGCTGCACTTTTAAACCGAACTTGACTGTCAGTGCCAGCTTGCTGCTGAGCATCAGTGACGTTTTCAAATCGTATTTATGGTATCAGCTTTCATTAAAAATCTCTACTTATGCCTAGCTTATTTTTCTATGAAAATGTAATTAATTAATTGTCTACGCGAAAAGAAACTAAAACTTTTGATATGCAAGCTTATAGCAGGCGGGGAAAAAAACCCGCATTTTCATATTTCGTCATGTAGCTCATAGACTATACGTTTTCACGGGAAACCAAAAAAATCTGTCGTAGGCCTAACCTTGCTCTAAATGCTGGCACCGGTTTCATTTCGCTATCTCTTACCATTTTTTGGCGGGAAGCCAAAAACTTGCCGGGGAAAAAAAACCCAATTGGGGGAAAAAAAACCCATGTGGGGGAAAAAAACCCACCCCATAAATCACCCGAAAAGTGTGTTAGCGGTAGTTTTTCAACGCTATGGCACGTATTAGGAGTAGTAGAGGCCACTGATGTCAAAACTATGCGCAGATTTGCTATGGGGCCTCAGGTAGACAAGTTTGAAAACTGCCCTTCGCAGCCCATTATAAAATTTTGAATTTTCAGATTTGAAAACAAAACACCTTAATTTCGCCTGAAAACGTTGAAAACAACTAAAAAGTTGCTATTACGCTTCAAATACATGCAAAATTTGCACTTTATGGCTACTTTTTACACCATCGACCCTCCATGGAGGGTACCGTAAGTGGGTGTGACTGGTCGTGACGGACATAGTTTAATTTTATTCGGTTATTTGGCGTTTAAACAAGAGAAACTAACAGGTTATAATTAAAAACATACAAAAAACTGGCAATAGTACCAGATAATACTACTTTCCGCTCCAAAGGGACCTCAAAATGACAAAGTCCGACTATTAGGCCTGTTTACCAGAAATCGATCAAGAAAGTGTCAGTATGCGCATTTGTGTTAACAATAAACGTCTTTTTGCACTACCATGAGTCTTTTGGAGTAGCTACAAGGTTTTTCGACATCACCAGACCATTTTCAAAAAGTGGGTTTTTTTCCCCCACATGGGTTTTTTTACCCCGTCTAATTTCGGTCATGCGCCCCCTCGTACGAAAGAAGGAGGGACCTGCCACTGCGGTCATGAATAGAGGAAGGGTAGTCCTCTGTAAAAGTGCTTTTACATTTGAGCTCGCATCTTTTAGTGCTGAGAAATGAGACTCCAAAATTCACCTCCCTTGGAGCCATGTCGGGTCAAAAATGGGGGGTCAAAATTTTTGACTCATAAAAAGTACCAACGAGACCCCGTTTGGATACCGCTTATATACGTTTGCCTACAGGGACTGTACTATACGCTGGCGAATTTTTAGACCTGTACCATACATACCCAAGTATGTATGTTGTATGTTGTATGTATGTACCAATGTATACCCAAGTTCCGGAACCGGGGTGGGTTTTTTTTCCCCCAAAAAATGGGGTGGGTTTTTTTTCCCCGCCTGCTATAATTTAACTATGTATATTTCGCCTCTCTTTTCAGTTGGCAAAATTACGATTTTTAGTATAAATGAGCTAAATATGTTTGTAACAAAGCTGTATTAAATATATTATTATGTGTTACTTTATGACGATCAAACTTCAGGTTGATATTACGACTGTATTGGTCACAATTTTCGACGGTTAACCGTATTAGGTCGAAAAACGATGATTTTCGACAAAAATTGAATTTTTTCGAAAAGGTATAAATCAACGTTTTTGCGCTTGGAAAGTGCAAAAAATGAACTCAGCGCATGCGAAAACCTATAAAAATGTGTTTTCACGGTGAAAAAATGTCAGTTTGAATTTCTCCCCCCCGCCTCAGTTGCGCCTAGTTGTGGTGTTATTGGGACTTCAATTTCAGTGGCCTTTTCGTTTATGTGCGAGTTTAATTAAAAATTGAGTAAGTTTGAGCTGAGTTTCATAAATCATAACGGTTGAAGCATTTTGGTCTGCGTTCCTTAGATGGGCCAGAATTGACCCGTATTTTTTCCCCGAGGCCGTATTTTTTCCCCCAAAATGGGGGTAAAGAATACGTTTATTTTTCGATTAGTACTGCAGAGAAAAAAGTTTAGTATGTGGTTTTGTAGAGCAATTCCGAGGTATTGTTGGATAAAAGTTTGCCCGAAAAACTCTATCCAGGAAAGCAAAAAACCTTGTACTCATATTTTGTATTTTTTTACCCCATCTGACTATATGTGCTGGCAAAACCCGATACTGCCTTGTTTTACATTACTGTTTGTTTTAGATTTCGAAATATATGTACAGGCCGTGCTGAATGGATCATTTATATGCGAATCTGTGATGGCATTTTTTAGTGATTGCTGTCAGAAGGTTCTATGCCTGCACGAAAGAAGCGGACCAAAAAATCCCCTAAAACTACTGGCACTGCAAAAAAACCTAGCAAAACAAGGAAAGTTGTTCGAAAGCTACACTATGAGCGATTAACTTTCGTGAGAACACCAAAAAACAAAGATTGTCCCTATGTTTCCGACAGTCCTGACAGACGCAACCTCATCACTGCCGAAGCCCGTAGAGTGCCTGTTACTCCAAACACCGCAGTTAGATGGGTTCGTAGTTTCATACATGTAACAGCACCGAAATTTTGGGTACCCCTCCCCCCCTTGGTGGGACCCCCCCCTCCCCTGCGTCAACTCATTTTTGACCCCCCTCCCTCCCCAAAATGACGCAATTTTTACCTTTTTTGACCAAAAAACACCGATTTTGACAATTTTTGGCGAAAATTTCGGTAAAAATTGCTTAAATTTTACGAAAAAATGCTGATTTTTTCAAATTTTGGCCAAAATTTTACTCCCGCCGGGACCCTCCCCCCTCTTTCCCCCCTGGCGGGACCCCCCCTCCCTCCCCCGGGACCGAATTTGGGGGGGTCTTCCCCCCCACCCCCCCCCCAACTACATGTATGCGTAGTTTGGTTCTGTAATTTTGTTTCATTAATATAGATTTTATGTTTGTAATTCATTATATATTACTTATTAGCTATTATTATAATTATGTAATTAAATACCCCGGAATTAAATCAACGGATCGATATTTGAGCTTATGCGTTCCGTGATCGAGTTGTTTTTGACAAAATTTTGCAAAAAATTGAAACAGTTTCTTATGTATATAATATACATAGTTTTCTGTTTTTGTGCGCTCAACGATAGTTAAGCTTTATTGCATTGACCTGAAGATACAAGTATATAGCTTGTCAATATGTCATATAGTGGTGTGGGGAAAAAACCCTACGCGTTTTGCGGGGAAAAACCCCTAGTGCTTCCTGGCCGAACCTTTAGACATAAGCCCTTTTTGAGTATGCAGGTGTAAAGCGCATCCCAAACTGACTTACCACACCAATTTTTGTACAGTTCTGAGGCCTGTAGCATTTTTTATGAAATATCAAAATTTCGCATGTTGAAAAATTTCAAAGTGACAACATTTTCCAAATTTTTGACTTGTCATAATTTTTCACAAAAACACTTTTGGCCAACGCCGTTTGCATTTTTCAAGAGAGTTACCTTTCCTCTATACTTCTGAAGCTTAAAAACAGTGAAAAACGTTGTGGTTTACCTGTGACAGTTCAAAGTTTGTGCGGGGAAAAAACCCTATTGCGGGGAAAAAAACCCTATTTTGCTTGGTGACAATTTTTTGCTAAACTCACTCATTGTTGCTACAAAAGTGGATTCATCTGGGCTGACAACATGCGTAGACTTCATTGAAACCGTTTATTTGGCCAAAAAACGTCGTTTTTTGTCGTTTTGGCCCATACCCCGACACCCCTTACGAAACCTGTTTTGGTGATGTTTCACCAAAATTTCCCATTTTTTTGCAATATTTAGGCTTTAGCAGGGTTGGCAAGTCTCGGGTTTGCAACCGAGACCGAGACCGAGATCAGGCAACCGAGCGAGACCACCCAAACGAGACCTAGAGACCGAGACCAGCCCTTGGGGGACCTTTTTTCAAGTTTCAATTATAAAAATTTGAGATACTCTGAAATGTAAAAAATTCGTGATTAAGTTACAAAAAAGTGACCATTAGTTTGTATGAAAAAAAATTTAAAAATAAGAATTAAAAATTAAAAATTAAATTAAATTAAATTAAATTAAAAATAAATTTAAATAAAATTTTGAAAACTTTAAGTCTCTGAAATACCGAGACCACCCCATGGCAGGTCTCGGTTTTCCTACCGAGACCGAGACCGAGACCAGCCTAGTCTCGGGTTTTTTACGAGACCGAGACCGAGACTGCCAACCCTGGGCTTTAGCTGCTGCGTACCACTTAAATCCAAGAATGATAGACGCGGTCGGTGTGTGTCCACCGTTTCTAACGTAATAAGCGCAAAAATCTGTTTTTAACGCTTTTAAACACGGAAAAAATGCATATTTGGGCGGAAGTCATTTCTGCCAAAAGGGTCGATTTTTGAAGAATCATTGTGAGTCACATGGGTGTCGGAGATATGGGTTTTTAGTCCATACTGCAGCCTAAGAGTTGTAGAACACGATGAAATTATGTTTATACTCACTGCTAATAGAACAACCAGAAAAAGCGATAGGGTTTTTTTCCCCGCATTACGGTTTTTTTCCCGCATAGGGTTTTTTTTCCCGGAGGTTTTCAGACTCATTACTTAGAAACGTCAGTAGTTAGAATCCATTTTATTAGTGCAACAGTTAGGCGAAAGATGGCCGTTATAACAGCCGCGAGCATTAATGGATCCGATTTATGTGGAGCACAGGACGACCCGAAAAGTTGAAAATAGGTTTTTTTCCCGCACCGCTATACAGTTTCAGAAGGATTCTAAAGTACTATTCCCTTGTTATTCAAATCAAAACTATTTGTTTTTTAAGGGTTGCCAAGAACAATTCGGCAGACCGGCGTGGCAGAAACGCAGAGGTGCCAAAGCCGCCTGCAGTCGTGGCAAGGGCGTTTCCGGCGACAGCTGTTGCCATGGGAACGCCAAAGCGGGCGCGCTCCACCGATGTAGCCTGAAATTGCCCCCTCTGGAGTTTCAGCAGAAACCACCGACTCTCCCGCAGTTTTACAAAGTCTGCCGACGGCCCACAGGACCATCTACTGGACCTCCTGAATCGCCCCCTCCGCCGGTGGCAACCCTAACTCCCCCTGCAGTCCGAACCCCTCCCTGTCAGTTGAACATTGCAGAAAATGATGAAGCGTTAGAAGTTTTGGCAAGAAGAAATTGCTTTCTTGGACTTCCGCTTGGCGATCCACAAGAAACGATTGTAGATCGCTTTTGTGATCAGCCTGTTTTGGTTCCGGACAGCCCCACCAGTCAGTATCATTTGGATGCTTTATTTAGGAGACTATTGACAGACAATTCCTGATGTTTTGCGCTTTATATTTATCTGACACTGTCGGTGGAATGTGTAAAGGCAGTCTTAGGTCAGTCTTACTAAACGCAGTGTGATGACTTTTGCTATGATGCTCAAATTTGTGCAAATAGAAAGTTGTAGACGACTGGCTTTATGCCTTCCACTAAACTTTTGCAATATATACATTATGTGTATATGTATCGGGGCCTGTGGAAATCCATGATCTCGTATTCGGGGCACGGATGTACGATGTACGCACACATCGTACGCGACGCTTGTATTTTCATAACATGCACTGGAAATGTTGTTAAATTTGGAACCTTAATATTTTACATATTAGTGATAATATTATACCAGTTAGTTATGTTTTAGCAACTTTAATTCGTATTTTTTATCAACTATCAACTATGGATTCAGTTTTGTACATATTGCTGCTAATTTTGTAACTGGTGTATGAAATAAACAAGCAAGCTGATTTGTGTGACTTCGTGTGATCTTCTAAATTGTTTTGTTCAAATGAGAGCCTGGTAAGTAAGATCTCTAAGAGCGAATTTACAGTGTAACGTTGCATAATAGTGTGAATGAATACTGCGTTCACGTGAAAACTGTTGCTTTGATGTAAAATTTTGGTGCGAAGAAAGGCAGACAGGTTTGATATTGTGTTAACATTTACCGCTAAAAGAATGGAGTTAAGAATGCGTTTAACCATTTCATGCCCAAAGGATCATGATGGGAGATACCACACGGCGAATTGCAATATCTGGGGCTATGCAACTTGACTAGGCTATTCTAGTGACAGGATTTTTGAACTGTTTTTCTTTGGAATTTTAGGTCTTTGCATTTGGCCGGCAATTTTTAGTCCTACTGCCACACAGCGAAGCCTATGCTTATGTAGTTAAGCAATGTGCAAAATTGACTTTTTTTCATCGCAAAATTAGTATTTTCTTTAGGGCCACATTACGAAATTCAAACGCAACTCCGGCAGCCTGCTTTTTGTGCATCGGATAATTTAGTTTATTTCTAGCATTCAACTACGGCAAGCGCACAGTTGCTGTGTTCATACTTAGGGTGAGGTACATATGCCTGAGCGATGGCGCAAATTTTTACAAATCTCAATTTTGGGCGCTTAAAAAACGGTGCGTTCTACCCTTAATCGATTCATTGTTTTGTTCACCATTCTTTTTTTCTATCGAATGGTGGTATCTCTGCGACGCACATAGCTCCAGCAATGTCCAAAAAAACTAACTGTCAGAATGAGGCTGTCTAGCCAGTGATAATATAGGCATTAAAGGGATGGCACATCATTTTAGCTATTAATGAGAAACTTCGCAA